>LGRX02009843.1:0-35124 GCA_001247695.2 Cymbomonas tetramitiformis | reverse complement strand
GTGCCCAACCCACATGCGCCCACGCTCCACCGCACCGACCCAAAACAAACACATACATCCCACCGGCCACACCCTTTTATTATGGTCGCGTGTCAGAGGAGCTGTCCTCACACCGCACCATATATATTCGATTTGCCCAACCCACATGCGCCCACGGTCTGCCGCACCCACCCAAAACAAACACATACACCCTACCGGCCACACCCCCTTAATATGGTCGCGTGTCAGAGGAGTTGTCCTCACACCGCACCATACGTATTCAATGTGCCCTACCCATTTACGCCCACGGTCTGCCGCACCAACCCGAAACAACCTAAAAAATTCCAGCTACCACACCCCGTTTCAACGCCGAGCCACGGGTCCGGGGGCGCGCCTCGAGCCTTGAATAACAAGGACACGCGCACGCCTCTCCTAACCCACCGGCTGGGATCCTCACCTACCCCGACCGAAAATGCAATGATGACGAGCAGCCACGGGTACAGGGGGCGCGCAGCGAGCCTTGAATCAGGCCACGCGCACGCCGCTCCCGACCCACCGGCACCTCGTCGAGGAAAAAGACCAATATCTTTCCGTCATGCAGCGTTACCTCCCGAGCAGAATACCATCCCTCTCCGACGGCGGACCGTATTTTAAGACAAGCAAGCAGGTTCATAAAGCAAAGCATAAAGCCACAGAAAACTCACCGTCGGTTCTGCAGGCTCTTCAGGAGCGCCGCCTTCTTCACCCGCGGGCTCCTCGTTGACGTCCTTATTCAGGTCCAACGCGGCTGCTGCACCGGCTTGGGCAGCTTGCCCCACAGCCTGCACACCCGATAACCCGGCTGTGTGTGTGTGGGGGGGGAAACATACGCAAAACACGGTCAACGAAAAACGACGGTCTAAGACCATGATGTTTCACAAAATTTAAACTGAAGCTCGCACCGGTGGATCTCCCCCGTTCCCGCCCTTGGAGCGTCCCGCCGCAGCAAGGAGTCTTGCTGCGCGATGGCTACCAGACGTACGTGCGGGAGGAGAAGACGCCATGTTTATTATATATTCAAACTTCAAAATTTCTACTACGGCGGAAAGGGAAGGTGGTAAAAAAACCTTCTCTTTCGAAAGAACGAATAAGCCCCGCCCGCCGCAGTTTAAACCCTCGCCTGATTTGAAATCGAGTGTTCCAAGTATTTATTATTTTACAGTATATATGTCACATGCGTGGGTATGATGACGATCGCGATTTTGATTGGACTACACCACTGACAGGCTTTCCCCATTCACGACATTCCCTGACATATTTATAGTGCACGCGAGCCTTCGCGAATCAGGTTGCCACAAACTTTTATACCTCGACTGATTCAGTGTGTATAATTACTCATCGTCGACTGCCAGACAAATCTTTGGCCTTTTACAAACCCAGCCTCTTCGAGTCATATCTCCTGGCATCGCGCCAGTCATTCTGGGGCTCTCGCGTGAACCCTGGGGCATCCTGAAGCGGGCTTGGTGACATTCCTATGTCATCGGGTGTATAATTCTACCGATTTATACCGACTTAAGCAAACTTAAGCAAACTTAAGCAAACTTAAGAAAACTTAAGCAAACTTAAACAAACTTAAGCAAAAGCCTTGTTCTAGTGCACGGTTGCTTCTCCACGATCAACGAGCCGCCCACGATCTCCTCACGATTCAACAATGGGTGCGTGAATGCTACTCCGAGCACGTGCGGGCGGGCACCGCCACGGCGTCCGCACACCGGTACTCTCATGGCACGCATTTCATGGAGGGGGATACCGATGGCTCCGGTGGACCCGGTGAGCTTGCGGACTTGCGGACGATGGTCCTCGACTTGAAGCGGCAATTGGCCGCATTTGTCGCACCCGACCGGTCCGAGCCGTCCACGCGCGGGTACACTCCCCGCGCGGACAAGCCGGACCGCCGCATCAAGACACGCTTCGCGGCCACGCCCCTCCCCAAGGGGGGCAATTGGTCTCAATCCATCTCCAAGAAGGTGGCCTTCCATCGCGACACCGGTGCGACCGTCCCCTACTGCCAAAATCAGGTGTGCGCGAAGGGCAAGGCGCGGCATTGGCATCGGGACTGCCCGAACGGGCTCTCGGCCTACGCTTTCGCTGAGGAGGCCGAGAACTCGGTGTTGGCCGCGAAATTTCAACATGCCATCGACCACGACGACGCCGAAGAGTTCGACGCCCTCTGCATGCTCGCGGGCGGGAAGCCGGACATCTTCGCCGACATCTCCGCGTGCTCGTTCTGCGAGGAGTACGGTGAGGCCCTCGTGTCCGCCGTCACTGAGTTCTCCGAGTTGGCACGCACTGCTGGGGCATCAACATTCAACGTCAACACTTTCACCGCCGACGTGCCGGTGGTGTCGGAGCCGGTCACGCGCTCCCCACCCGCGTCGGTTGCGTCCGACGAGGAGGAATGGACCGGTCCGCCCAACCCCTTTTGCCCTCCCGTCACCCGCACGTTTGCCGACTTCATCGAGAGCACGGGGATTGCGTTGGGGGCGCCCGACGAGCCGCCCGTGAGCATGAACTTGCTCTCCGCGGTCGAGGCACCGGAGGGCGTGATGGACTACGAGCCCGCAACCTACATCACGAGCGACGACGACGGCGAGGATGCCTCGGCTACGCTGCCGCAGCCGCGGTACGGCTGTGGAAGGGGCATCCCGGGCTTTGGTGGGTCTTTACTTACCTCATCTTTGGTGTGTGCGCTTTCCGTGATCTGTGCTACCGCCGCACCGCACACCGTTTCCGGTGTCGGTGGTGCCGATTCACGCGCATGCGCGGCTCCGCCGGTCGGTGGTGCTGCGTGGGCTGCTTCCGCAGTCCCAACTGCGACGACTTCACCACCTGCGCCGTTTGATGACAATCTTGGCGACGCGGTGGGTGATGCGGTGCCGAGTGCTATACCGCCGCGGAGGCATGCACGGTATCGGGCGCTACGACAGGGATTCCGCTCCCACGGCACTCTCCCGCTGCCGCCAGAGCTCGTGGATCCAGATCCACCGGTTCCGCCTTCACCGCCTTGCCCGCCACCGCCGTACTCGTCCGATGACGAGGCGCCAACCTCTGGGGACTCCGCGGCTGAGATCGGCAATTCCTCAATTTCGTCTACGCATGATTTCCCACAGGCCCCGGAGGCCGGCAACTACCTCACCCTCACGCTGCTCCGGGCTGGCCGGCCAGTTCCGGGGACCTCTAGTGGCTGAGATTGCTTGCGCCGTGCCTGCCTAGAGACTAGCCGGTGGTTGGCTTTCTAGATGTGTGGAAGAGCTCTCTAAATTTGAGCTGTGTTTGGGGTTTTAGCACCTAACAGCTGTATCTGACAATCTTTGTTGTGAGCTGGGACCGCCCTGACCAAGAGTACAGGCCCCCAGCTGTGCTACAGTTTCCTCCTGAAGTTGAGTAGGGAGTTTGTTGCTTCGTTTCACTGCTAGCTCCGGTCACCACCCTAGATGGTGTGCTGGATTTGACACTGTGACACACAAAACTGTCACATGTCACTTCCTATAGTAGGCTGGGTGACCGTCACCAGTAGACGGGAAACACCCGTTAGGTATTTATGTTATCTCTCTCTCTTTATCAAGACACACTTTACCGTTCTGATTCCGTAACCCTTAACTCAGGGTTTATCTCACCAGTTAGATATATATTACCGCCAAATTATATATCTACCAATCATGAACCCTAAGGAGCCTCTCGCAGCTCAGCTTGAGGGGCATCTGCCGGCGCTAGTTCATGTTGCTAAGATTGGAACAGAGCAGGACTACACATAATTGTCTACTGAATTAGTGTTTGAGCTCTGGAGCAGGCGGCGGCGACGTTCTCGATGACAGAGGACGTCGAGCGTAAGGAAGACGATGTTCAGCCAATGCCCGTGCGGTGCCAAGGCCAAAAGCGGCCTGGCACCACCAGAGCGAATGCACCGACGAAGAAAGGGTGAGGAGGTGGAAGGTGGAAAATGCGGTGAAGGGATGTGGTTGAGCTCATGGGAAAAGGCTTGAAAGGGATGACGGTGAAGGGTGAAGTGGGCGTGACAACACCACCAGACACCACTAGATGGTGACCAAGGGGCGCACAAGGTGAAGGTGAGGGAAGGGGAGGGATGAGGTCGAAATAGTCAAAGCACTCGTTGTCGATGGTGAGCGCGATGGACTCGAGCTTGGTGTCTGGTGCGCAAACACCACCAGACACCACCAGACCATAGCCAATGGTAGGATGTTGCCGATGTACTCGAAGAGAGATCAACGCTGAACGAACAGCGGCCATACGTGCACGCTGAGGTCCAGTGGACATGGTCGCTGACCACTGACCGCTGACAGCAGAATCTGCGAACCCAAAGCTATGGTTCTGCTGGATTTGACACTGTCACACTCAAAACTGTCACATGTCACTTCCTATGGTAGGCTGGGTGACCGTCACCAGTAGACGGGAAACACCCGTTAGGTATTTATGTATGCCTCTCTTTTATCTATCACACTTTTACCGTTCTGATTCCGTAACCCTTAACTCAGGGTTTATCTCACCAGTTAGATATATATTACCGCTGAACTATATATCTGCCAGGTTTGGCCCCACTTGCGCTTTATTTAGCCACTGCGAGATTGCCACCATGAGTGGCTAAGCTCGGACGCCTGGGATGGAGTGAGGCGCTCCGCGCGTGAGAGTGCCGGCAGTCACGGGTATGGCCTAAATTTTACGGGTTGATTTACGGCACGCCGCACCGGCTGGAGAACGATTTTCTTACGGGGGGCTTAACGTTGGACTGGTTTACGTTTTCTGGTTGGATCCCACACCGTTGCGTATTGGCCGCCGCTACCACACGACTTCCCGGAATTATTTGATCTCTCCCGGCTGCCGTATCGGCGACCCGCGCGTTTCTTGGCCGCCCGAAACTGCCGCACATCTCACGTTTCATTGCCTCACTCCGCCCCTTCAGTCCTTCTCACTATGGTTGCTTCTACTCGAGCCACCGCTAGCATGGCGAATCGCCGACGCGCACTAGCCACGATTTTTGATTCAGCAGCTGCGAGACACGCCAACACTCCAGCCACACCGCCGGCAGCCCAGCCGGCTGCCAATTCAGCAGGTGCTGCGTTCCTAGCCTCGGTACGTACACTTCAACGGGAACACTTCGACATGAAGGTCTCCAAGTCCGTTCGTCAGAAGTTATTCGAGGACAAGAACGGGCGAGTTTCAGGGACTGAGTGCCACGCGTCCGCGCTCTTCGCCAGGATGGTCTCTGCGCTGCAGACGGCATTTGTCACGGAGGACATTGGTTTTGCACCCCTTTTCCTGCTGGACGATGCTACCCTTCCCGTCCGCGTGGAGGCCAACGCCTTGTTGTTCTCCGCGCTTGAGCTCATGGTTGACCCCACGTCACCCGCAGCTGACTGGATGGACTCCTCGCACTCCACCTTTCCGAGCGACGGTAAGCGGGTACTGCTTGAGTTTGCCCGCCGCATGATCCCGGCGGGTGACCCCTTTCAGGGTCAAGCGGACATGTTGAGCATCCGCATCTCTGCGGGCGTGGACCCGCATGACAAAATCGGCGACTTCAACGCCGCTCTGAAGGCTGCGAGGACGCGGGCAACACTCCAAGATGAGGACGTGAAAGCGCTGTTCATCAAGTCCCTCGACACCGTCTTCTACCAGCCGGTGGTGTCACGGTTGCTTCTCCACGATCAACGGGCCGCTCACGACCTCCTCACGATTCAACAATGGGTGCGTGAATGCTACTCCGAGCACGTGCGGGCGGGCACCGCCACGGCGTCCGCACACCGCTACTCTCACGGCACGCATTTCATGGAGGGGGCCGCCGGTGACTCCGGTGGGCCCGGCGAGCTCGCGGACTTGCGGACGATGGTCCTCGACTTGAAGCGTCAATTGGCCGCGTTCCTCGACGACACCGCCGAGTCCGAGCCGTCCCCACGGGGATTTACCCCTCGTGCGGACAAGCCGGACCGCCGCGTCAAGACCCGTTTCGCGGCCTCGCCCCTCCCCAAAGGTGGGAATTGGTCTCAATCCGTCTCGAGGAAGGTGGCCTTCTACCGCGACAGCGGTGCGACCATCCCGTACTGCCAAAATCAGGTGTGTGCTAAGGGGAAGGCGAGGCATTGGCACCGGGACTGCCCGAACGGGGGCAGGACCGGGCTCTCGGCCTACGCCTTCGCCGAGGAGGCCGAGAACTCCGTGCTGGCCGCGAAGTTCCAGCACGCCATCGACAACGGCGACCCCGAGGAATTCGACGCCCTCTGCATGCTTGCGGGCGGGAAGCCGGAGGTCTTCACCGATCTTTCCGCGTGCTCGTTCTGCGAGGAGGACGGTGAGGTCCTCGTGTCCGCCGTCACCGAGTTCTCTGAGATGGCACACGCGGCTGGAGCTTCAACATTCAACATCAACACCTTCACTGCCGACTTGCCGGTGGTGTCGGAGCCGACCGCGCACTCCCCGCCCGCGTCGGTTGAGTCCGAGGAGGAATGGACCGGTCCGCCAAACCCCTTCTGCCCTCCCGTCACCCGCACGTTTGCCGACTTCATTGAGAGCACGGGGGTTGCATTGGGGGCGCCCGACGAGCCGGCCGCGAGCATGAACTTGCTCTCCGCGGTTGAGACACCGGAGCGAATGAAGGACTACAAGCCCGCGACCTACGCCGCGAGCGACGATGACGACGAGGATGCCTCGGTGGCACCGCCGCGGCCACGGTACGGCTGTGGGAGCGCCATTCCGGGCTTCGGGAGGTCTCTTCTCACTTCATCCTTGGTGTGTGCACTATTTGTAATTTGTGCCACCGCCGCGCCGCACACCGTTGCCGATGTCGGTGGTGCCGGTGCGCGCACATGCGCGGATCCACCGGTCGGTGGTGCTACGTGGACTGCCTCGGCAGTCCCGGCTGCGGAGACTTCGCCAACTGCAATGGTTCGTAACGATTTTGGCGACGCGGTGGGTGGTGCGAGCACGGCTGCTATCCCGCCGCATCGACAGACGCGGTATCGGGAGCTGCGGCAGGGATTCCACACTCTCCGCAATGTCCCGCGGCCACCGTGGTTTTATGTCGACGACCCTGATTATGTTCCACCGTCACCGCCTTACCCGCCACCGCCGTACTCGTCCGATGACGAGGAGCCGAGCTCTGGTGACCATGCGGCTGTGATCGAGGGTTCCACAATTTCTTCTACGAATGATTCACCACCGGCCCCGGGAGCCGGCAACTACTTCACCCTCACGCTGCTCCGAGCCGGACCGCCAGCTCCAAGGACCTCTAGTGGCTGAGATTGATCACACCGTGCCTGCCTAGAGATTAGCTATAGAGTAGCTTCCTAGATGTGCAGAAGAGCTCTCTGAATTTGAGCTGTGTTTAGGGTTTTGGCACCTAACAACAGTATCTGACAATCTTTGCTGTGAGCTGGGACCGCCCTGACCAAGAGTACAGGCCCCCAGTTGTGCTACAGTTTCCTCCTGAAGTTGAGTAGGGAGTTTGTTGCTTCGTTTCACTACTAGCTCCGGTCACCACCCTAGGTGGTGTGCTGGATTTGACACGGTGACACTCAAAACTGTCACATGTCACTTCCTATGGTAGGCTGGGTGACCGTCACGAGTAGACGGGAAACACCCGTTAGGTATTTATGTATGCCTCTCTTTTATCTATCACACTTTTACCGTTCTGATTCCGTAACCCTTAACTCAGGGTTTATCTCACCAGTTAGATATATATTACCGCCGAACTATATATCTGCCAGGTTCCCAAGCGAAAAGCGAACTTCTCGTAAAATTAAGCAAATCAAACGATGAAAGGGTCAAAATGGGGTAGATTCTCGCGGGGAAAACGTCGGTGAAGTCAAAAACGTCGTGCGGCAAACGGTCTTCCGCCAGGAGCGGTGCTGCCGAGAATGACACACTGGATATGACACCTGACTGTACGAACTAGTCAGGCTGTCATTTCCAGCAGAAAGTCGAGAGTGCGTTTGG
The DNA here is from genome assembly GCA_001247695.2 of Cymbomonas tetramitiformis. Lineage (NCBI taxonomy): Eukaryota > Viridiplantae > Chlorophyta > Pyramimonadophyceae > Pyramimonadales > Pyramimonadaceae > Cymbomonas > Cymbomonas tetramitiformis. The sequence continues at coordinate 27,159 of LGRX02009843.1, read as the reverse complement.
GTTCTTGGTGTCGACGCAACTTTCCGTAAAATTAACCAAATCGAGTGATGCAAAAGTGCAATTGGGGTCAAATTTCACGGGGAAAGCGGAGGTAAGGTCAAAAACGGCGTACGCCCAGCCAGTTGGTCGTACGAAAAACACAGCTGACTGCGCGTGGTTTCGTAGAAGAGGTGTTGTGATATGGCCGTGAATAAGGACACGAATCTGTTGTTAATTGTAAAGTGGTCGTTGATGAGGAAACGAATCTGTTGTCAAAATGATTAGTCGCGAGAAAAAATCACGACGTGGTGAAGTCCGTGAAGACGTGGTAGTCGATAAGGTGACGAATCTCTGGTGACCGCGGGTACGTTCGGCGAGACGGAAATTAGGAACTCCAAAAAGAAAGAATGCCACCAAAAGAAGTGGTGACCCGTAACCTGATGAGAAGTGAGATTCTCGGACTGGTGGGGGGATATATATATATAGGCAGATATATATCTATCACAGAATGCAAAGTCAGTGAACACTCGCCGCTTTCGGAATACTAAGATAATCACATAAAAGACTTAAGGGTTTTATGCATCTGTGTGTTCCGAGCTACCGAGACTGATGCTGCGTGTGACACCATTCTCCGAAGGGGGGCAGCAAGAGACAGGCCCCCCACCTTATAGTGGGGGGGTAAGTCAGTCTCTCCGTGACGCACCCCATAGTGGCCCTTAGACCATAGGCACTTTTCAGAAATCGATTCGGTCAAAAATTCGAAATGCAATGCCTGGCCAACCCCCATGAAAGTCTTAGTCTAGTCCTTACTCACCCAGCCTCGTCTCAGAGTTTGCTCGCTCTCGTCTGGTTCGTGGTTGGCCGAGGGGCAGAGAGACAGAGAGCAGAGGGGCAATCGAATGATCTATTATGATATATGAATTATACGCAACAATTTACACAAACTGAAACAGCGATCGGCTCAACCCAGGGAACCCTTCTTGAACGCGGAACAATTCTGTGTTTGACCAAAAATAAAGGACCAATTTCAACAAGAATGAGCATTCCAATCTGATATTCCGCATAGATTTTGTCAATTCCCGCAAAAATCACTGTTGTTTCACCCAGGTAAATCACTTGTCACACGTGTAACAACACGCTGGCCCCCTTCCCCCTCTCTCTTCTCTTTCGACGAGCAGTAAATCGTGAGGTCTAGACATGAAGTCAAGCGGTCAAGACAACATCTGTTTTTACCTTTATTAAACCTTGTTACTGATTCGCATCACATCCAGCTCTGTGTTTAATTCTAGCTGTTGAAAAATGTTATTTCGCCAACCAAGTGCAAGCCCCACAAAGGACACTTCTGGAGTTGCCTGTGCGCGTTTCTGGCCTGCGCATTTTTCGTATCACGTATCACTCAGATCCTGTGTGAAATATGCGCGCACCAAGTATCACGCTTGCAGTCAGCCATCACCTTTTCAGGTATCACTGTAATGTGAACTATTCTCTGTTTCCACAGCTTCATGCTTGTCTCGCTCGCCCTCTTAGTTGCGCGCACCTTCTGATAACCTCGCGGTGCTCATGGCAGGCACGCCTTGAAACTTACGTTTCGGACGAGAAGAAAGTCCGATCATAGTGTACCCAATCTGGCCTTTCTCCTGCAAGCGTGCGATAGTGCGATTCAGTGAATGATGGTTGCCGAAACGGAAGCCCCCGTGGCGCCTCCCATGTCTGAAGAGGTCGCGGCAAAGATCGCAGATTTCACCAAACTTGTGGAGCAACATCCCAGGCGTGTGGACTATGTATTTGGTCGCGGAACCCTTTACCGTGAGGCTCAGGATTTTGAACAGGCCATCGTTGACTTCTCCAAGGTTCTCGCCTTGGAGCCCGGACATCGAAGCGCATATGTACTGCGTGGAGAGTCCTACCGTATGCTGGGAAAAGAGAAAGAGGCAATTCGAGACTATACCAAGGTTCGAAACGTGCGCCGATAGGCCAGTTTTTGGCATAATCCTTTCGTCACTTAGTAGGGGGAAATTGGGTTGGCACCTCCGAGAGGCCGGGAACACCTCCAACACACCGTGGCCAATGTGACAGCTGACGAGCATGTCTATGAGACAATATTTCCCAGCGCCTCCTGTCAACGCTTGGTGTTACCCACACTTTGAACTTGCGCCTCCTGCAGGTCGGGCCTTGTTGAACTCGCGCCTCCTGCAGGTCGGGCCTTGTTGAACTTGCGCCTCTCGGCGGAGCTCAGGGAGGGCGGGGGGGAACAGTGGAGCCCCTCATCTTTAACGCTTTATGCATGGGAACGCTTTACATCGCCACATTTCAAACGTGGACCCTTTCGCGGGGTCGACTTCGGGGGGACAACTTTCAGCTCCCCGTTGTTGAGACGTTTCACCAGCTACGTTTCGAACTTGGCTCTCTTGGCGGGGCCGGGGAACTGGGGCTTGAACCACTTGGCGGGGACATGGAGCTGGCCCAGCAAGTCCCAGCTCCCCATAGTTGAATAATGCTTCACCTTAGGCACGAATCGAACTTGGGCCTCTAGGTGGGGCTGAGTTTGAGCTGGGGCTGGGGACACGCTCAACTCCCCACACTTGAGGGTTCATCTCAGCCAAGCTTCGACCTTGGGCCTCTTGGCGGAGCTGGGGAGCTGGAGCGAGGCCGTAGGATGGCATCGGAGCCATCTTCGGAAGCGCTTTAAAAGAACCTTCCAAAAAGTTTTCGTTTTGTGTTTCTTTCGAGCATTCATAATTTGTTCCGCCGACAGTTGGCCATGTAACGCGCACGCTTTTTCCCGGTTTTGAGTTGTGCAGTCTCGCAAAACCGCGCGCTCAAGAGCTTGCGGATAGCCAGCTCAGGCCCTTTTCATCGATCCGGCGGACATGATAAGTGGACTTCTTAGGCTGGTTGCTTGAAACCGGCTTCCATGGCGGGTGGGCTCGTCAGGCCTAAAAATCGATCCGGCTGACACGGTGGGTGCACTCTTCAGGCCCTGTTCATCGATCCGGCTGACGTCGATTCGTACATTGTTCGAGGAGAGGCCAACTTAAAGTCTGGCTATTACGAGGACGCCGTACGTGACTTCACTAAAGCACTCGACCTTTTGCCCAACAGTGTTCGCGCGCTTTTGGGGCGCGCGGAAGCGCTGCGCATGCTGGGAAGGTACGAGGAAGCCTTCGCCGACGTTAGGCAGGCACTAGAGCTTGAGCCCGACAACGTCGATGCTAAGTTGCTTCTCGCAAAGATTTACATGTCGGCAGAAATCTTCGATAATGCGCTGGAGATTTTGAATGCGCTGCTTGAGGCAGACCCAACCAACGTGTACGCCTTGGTGATTCGCGGCGAGGTGTACCGCCGCGCCAAGCAGTACCTTAATGCCCTGGCTGACTTCACAGCTGCGCTGGAGCTTGACGGCACGTGCGTCGAGGCCTATTATGGGCGCGGGGAAACACACCGGCTGATGAAAAACTACGACGCTGCATACGTCGACTGCAACACCGTGCTCGAGCTCGACCCCGAGCACAGCGGGGCGATGGTAGTCATCGGAGAATACTACCGGCACCGCGACGAGTTCGCCCGAGCGGTGGAGTGCTACACGGCGGCGCTGGCCCTGCGTCCCGAGGACGAGGAGACCTACCTCGTACGCGGCGAGTCGTATGTCCGTCTCGGCAACCTAGACGCCGCGCTCCAGGATTACACCACCGCTATAGAGCTGTCGCCGAAGCATATGCACGCATATATGGGGCGCTGTGAAGCGTATCGGCTCAAGGGCATGTTTGATGAGGCCTTCGCGGACTATGAAAAGGGCGCAGGGCTCGGATATCGTGACGCCAACGGCCATCTCATCGCTGCGATCTTGTACATGCACAAGGGCAACTATCAGGAAGCTATCATGCAGTGCTACAGGTCGATTCCCCTCTCTGCCCTACCGGAGCGCTTGGAGCTCGAATCTTGCTTTCAGGGACTTGCACTTTCGCATCGAGAGCCACGCACAAAGCAGGTTCAGGAAAGCCTGCTTGTGCCGCTGCTGTCCCTAAACGGGTGCTTTGCGGTCGGCTGCCCCTGAGTCCGTGCACGGTGCTGCAGGTCACTTGAGTTGGCGCCGCGCTTTGCCGACGTCTTCATGGTGCGCGGCTTCGTGAATCTGCTGAAGGAGGACATCAAGCCCGCCACGAATGACATCTGCAAGTCCCTGATCCTCGGTGTGGACGTTCTGCGCTCTCAGTCCATCACCCAGGTCAACACCTCCAAGGATGGCTTCGACAAGGGTGTCTGCGATCTGGAGAAGGCGCTGGAGCTGGTGCCGCGGCACACGTACGAGTACGCACTCCGCGTGAACTTCCCCATCGAGAAAACCGCGGACGAGCTTTTGGAGCGGGAGGTTGAAGATGCCTGGAAGCTCATTGACAAGTTCGGCTTCGTGGATGAGGTTCGCCCGGAGGCACCCGTTAAGAGACCCTCGCTTCGAAGAACGTATACCTCACCTGATGAATTGTCAAAACTCAGATCGTATTGGCGGGTCTCCGGCAGAGATTTTCACCACAACTAGGCATGCATGCTCTCTCATATTCAAGAGGGCGTCCCTCGAGGGCTCCGTGAGGGGGGCAAGAGAAGCACACATTCAGTCTCCGCAGCGCGAGCGAAACGAACTTTGTTTTGCGCAAACGGCGCACGACTCCGCCGGTGAATGAAGGCCATGCGCTGCATCAGAATCCCTCGCAGCGGGCGAAGCCCTGCACATCTTTCCCTCTCGTGAAACTGAGGAAGCCGAATATGGGCTGCATAAGTCCCTGGTATCTCTCTCGTTTAGTCCAAAGGCTATTATGCGCAACTCCGGCTTCCTGGGTGTGTTGTAGCCCCTGAATCCACGTGGAGCTCTCGGGCCATTGCTTGGGGTGTTGGCAGGAGACACGCCTGGCACTCCTGGCCATCATCAACGATCCGACGCTATCACCGGAGGAGAAGCTGCGCCGCGTGGCCATATTCCAGGAGGAACTGAAGCGCCGCAAGGCGAAAGAGGTCCGCCTGGAGCTCACTGAAGCCTGGGAGCGACTCCATCTGCCGGACTCCCTACGCGGTAAGGCGCCTCCCTCCTGTCTTTCAGCTTCCTCATTTAACTCCCTCGAGAGGCACAACAATGTATGGGGCACCTGGTGCACCCGTCCTTGCCCCCCGCTCCCCTCCCCCCCCGCGTGGGTTGAAGGATATAGCCCGGTCGGACGTCACGAGGGCAAACCGCTTGTTCAGAGGGAGTAGTCTTGTCTTTGTGCGCGCGCCTTCGGGGATGGTTGTGCACCCCTGTTCAGCCGCTGATAGCCACTGATGCCCCTGATGGGGTGCACATCTCTTTAGATGGTGCCCCAGATGGGATGTTCAGAGATAGTTTGCAACTTCGTTGAGTGATTGTTCTGCTATGCTGGATTCCAGAAAGGCCGATTCTGAACTTCTGGAGGGCATCGCTTTAAGTCTTTAAACCTGTGCAGCAGCCTTGATGCGCTGGGCAGTCAGTGTTGTTGGTGCCACCTGGTGGAGACGTGGCTGATAAGGTTCTGGCACCTCTCCCGGCGGCAGGCTTTTTGTGGGAGGAGATCCAGGCCGCCATGAAAGATGAGGAGGATGGGCAGCCAGTGGACCTGGAGCTGCTGGAACGATGCCAGCTCGAGATCATTCGCCTGCAGGTAGGCAACCCGGTCACTCGCCGATCCTCCCGCCCCGCTCCTTCAATCGGCGTAACGCTGAGCGCGCGCGCTCAAAGCGCATTGCCCAGAGGCGTACGCCTGTAGACGAGGGCCTACAAGTCTTGGAACATCTGCACCTCTGACTCCCAGACTTGTCTCGACCTCGTCAATGGTGTGCCTTCAGAACCGCTCTGATCGTCGCTGGCCCCTGACACTCGCAGTTCCCTGCTACTTGTAATTCCTTTGCACTGTACGCCTGTACTCCACTCCCGGCCCAGCCGTGACTGTCAAGCCACAGAATGTGCCTGACCTCCAGCAGCTTTGCAGTGCCGAGCCCTGTCTCCTGCTGGGCTAGCGCCCTGCTTCTCCTGTGAGAACCTGACAATCGTGGACGTTGCCCGACAGACGATTCGTGAGGCAGTGGTCACCGAGGCGTTTCCACGCTTCGAGCTGTGGGGGCGCACGATGCTGCAGTGCGAGTCAGCCTGGGAGGAACTCGCAGTGCCGCAGGTACTGTGCCTCCAAAGGATCCGTGCTTCCAGGCCCGCATTCCATCCACTTTGGCAGCTCACGGCCGTGCCTAAGCCGACTCATGCCCTAAGATTGCTGGAAGGCCTTTCCATCCCTGCTCAACCCCTGGAACGCCTTGCACCCGTGCTCAACCCCTGGAATCCCTCGAATTCCCCTGCTCAACCCCCTTCAGTAAATTGTACCCCTGGCTAACCTCATATGGCACCTCACACCCCTGCTCAGCCTCCCATGACACCTCACACCCCTGCTCAGCCTCCCATGACACCTCACACCCCTGCTCACTCCCCTTCGACGGCGCGTACTTCTGCTCAACCCTCTTCAATACCTCACACCCCTCCTTCGCACCCCTGTTCATCTCAGCATCTCACATGCCGGTTCAATTCTCTCCGATGCCTCCCAGACCTTTGTAACCCCTATTCAAGTCTTGCTCAAACCCAGTCACTGTCTCGCACCGCAAGTGACGCCTAACACCCTTTGCACACAACCCTCATGAAGACCCCTCACACCCCCGCTTAACCCTCTTCCATGCCTCACTCACCTGTAACCCCTTCCGTGCCTCAACCCCTACCCAACCCTGGAATGTCTGCTCATTCACCGACTGCTCGTCACGCATCACACTGCTCGACGCCCTTCTGTGTCTCACACCCCGCCTCAACATGCGTTCATCGACCAACAGCCACATTGCATTCATTGACCAACAGCCACATGATGAGACGCCGTATGTGTGTGTATGCTTATCCTTGAATTTTGTGGGGAGCACTTAGGTGCCCGCATGTTTCCTTTTTTTGACATGGGGTGTCCATGCTGTGTGGTGTGACTGCATTCATGACATAACCATGGACCAAAAGGTCCCATCCATCGACCGGGAGCCACTGGGGGGCATGCCAGCAGGGTCCGCTTACTCCGTAACCCAGAGACCAACAATTGTTTGGCGACGATCCGTCACATCGTATCATCTTTCCATGCTGCTTTGCATTTGGGTTGGGAATATGTATGCGTTTGTGGTATCTTGTCATGGCCCCGCCCTGCTCTTGATTTGCTTCTCATATCCACTGGGATGATGGTGGGCTGGCTTTTGTTGGCCGATCTCATGCCGTTCAGTGTATGCTTATCCTTGGAACGACTTCTTTGGCACCCCGTAGCCGCAGAAGACCGGCTGCACTATGTACCCTCGCCGTTCATGGTTATTGATGCATCGTCCATTGTCAGATCATTGGTTTGCGATCAATGGCCAACAGGTTCCATTCATCGACTGTGCAGCCACCGGGGGGCATGCGAGCGGGATGCGCTCGCTCCGACACCTGGGAATCGACATGCAGAGTTTGAAGTTGCGCGATGTCACATGCTTGGCAGTGATACGACACATCCATCTATCCATAGTGCATTGCATTTGGTTTGAGATATGCGTGTGTCGGAGGCATCTTGCCACGGCCCCGCCCTGTTCTTGGATGCTGCTCTTTTGCCCATCAGTGGAGAGGAGAACATTGAAATTGCTTCAAATGTGCATTACAAACCGTGATGCTGTTCGGGCGTGTGCAGGAGGAAAGAAATCCACATCCACACACAGGTTCTTCTGCTCTAGCCATGCCCTGTGCCCATAATACGCCCTTGTAGCGGGCGTGCAGCCCTTACATGTGCGAAGCTCTGGTGACGCTTTTCCTGTGCCCTGCCGGCGCCCCGCGCACGCAGCCTTTGTGGCGGGCGTGCAGCTCTCGGCGCTTCTCCTCGGTGCCGCCCCATGACTGAAGCCTGTTTGCGCCTGGGCAGGTTGGGAGATGACGGATGCTGATGTGGCGACCCTGCAAGGCCAAGCCCGCGCTCTGGAGTTCAAGGTGGGTAGTCATGTCGTGCCTGCACCTCACATCCGCCTCGGTGTCTTGCGGGTGCAAGTCCACTCTCGAGAGGTCAGTCTGACCCGCCGTGCACATTCCTGGAGCAGGCGGGACGAGAGCGGCTGCGGGTTCTGATTGCAGTTTGCACCCCTCTCACAGCGCACAAAGAACCCAAGGGCCGCGCCAATGCCGGTTCGAGTTGGCGCGGGTTTAAATGTGCATGATCTAAGGCGGATATTCAAACTCCTGTTTCGAAAGGGCAGCCGGGCCGTCTTCTGTTCTTCTCTCGGGCCTGTCCTCCCTCTGGCTGTAGCCTGAGCTCTCATTGGGGTGTTCATATCCAACCTGCTGCGCACGCACCCACCAATCACCGTTCATTAGCCCAAGCGAACGGGCATTGCGCGGGGTCTCTGTTTGTATCCCTCGGGCCTACTCACTCAAACTCACCAGACCCCACGGGTCCTCTTGCGCATCGCACTGGCAGCACGTGCTCAGGGGCCGGGGCAAGCGGAGGGGGGCGGCCGGACATGCCAGGTGGCGGAGAAGCGCAAGAGGGACGCCGAGGCAGAAGGGCAGCTGCACTTGAAGTTGATGCAGGAGATCATTGAGTTGTATGACAAGAGTAAGGCGTTCTGGGAGGAGCTTGCCACCCCACGTAAACCCCTGTCAACCAGCGCCCGGCGCCCCCTTTGTGCTGGGCGCTGACGTGCCCCCCTTGCGACTTCCACGTGCGCGCTGCATTCACGCCAGCTCAACAGAAGGGCCTTCTGCTTGTCCCTGATGGCGCGCGCCTCTGGCAACTCCGTGGCAGCTGACGAGGGCCGAGGGCTCCCAGGATGCTCGTGACAGGTGTGCAGCATGCAAGTGGCTTGCGGGGAAGGTGTGAACAGGGGCCGTGCCTCGCGCATCTGTATCCATGTAGCGGCGCTGTGGCACGCCGTACGTGCGGTGCACTCGCATCCATCGTGAAGTTGACATAAACAGGGACAGGAGACGCCGATCTTTGATTGGCCCTAAGGGAGAGCGCTTGCACGCGTCTGTGGCATGGAGCTTCATCCTCCTTGAGCATAGTGCATTCGAGCGTAGCTGCACAGTGCAGTTGCTGGGATGCATGGATGGGGGGCCGACTCTCAGGCCACCTGTAATAGCCTGCATGATGGTTTGTGGACGCCGGCAGGAAGGGGAATAGCAGACGTGGGATCAAAAGCCAGCTCCCGTTAAGATTAGAGGTCCCAGGCGCCACGGGCAGACCTTCAGAAAGTGAGCCTCGAAGGCCGTCTTTTGGATGTAGTGATCTGTGGGTGATGACTACAGTCTCGTAGGGTGACTGCTTTTAGTTCTGAGAGCAGCACTCCTGCACTGGGCGCGTGACGGCAACAGAGAGGAAACGTGAGGAGCCAATAGAAAACATCGGCACTTCCATCAGGGAGTCGCACACCGTCATTAAAAAGGTGCGCCTCCGAGCACCCACCACCTCCCCCATAACCTCTGACCCCGTCGTTTTTATATCCAGTGCTTTTGTAATGGAGGGCAAGGAGTGCCTGCTGCTGGCGTATCGCACTGATTTATGGATACGATTGTGTCTCCCGGCGCTCACAAGTGCTCTTTGACGGCGCGGCTCCCTTCTTGCTGATAGGGGGTGCGCTACTGTGCCGCAGGAATTTGACCGATTGAAGAAGCTCAAATTTACCCGTCTGGGTGAGCTGCACGACGGCTTCGACCGCCTGGACGAGGCCTTCACCTGGCTTAAGACAAAGCCCGTTAAGTTCCGAAATTTCTTCAAATATGAGCATAAAGCGCTGACCAAAGCCAACCTCACTGACATGAAGGTACACTCCAGGGAGCGGTGGCGCCCAACCCCATGGATATTCCTACTCAGTGGGGTAGTCATTTTGCTAAGTGTTGATTCTGTCAGCAAACTTAATTAAAACATGTCTTGGGTCCATATCTTGGTTCACCCCTTCACCTGCCTGCAGGACCCTGCTGTTGGGCACAGTGCTCCCCGCTACGCCGTTGTGGCAGCCTGGAATACAATGGAGCAGAGGCAATTTCTAGCCCTGGATGTAGATTTATCACGCTGGTCCAATGATAACGCTGTGTGCTCAGCGGTGTGGTTGCGGATGCGCCTCCTCTACATGTAGAATGTTTGTGGTGTGAAAGCATCATGCCTGGTTGGAGCTGAGGCAAGGCGGGATGAGGACTGAATGCAGACTCGCATAGAGCATCTAGAATATCTGGCAACGCTCCCGCAGTCGAAGCTGAAGTTGAAGGGCATTAAGGCCAAACTGAAGGTGAACAAGAAGGACAAGACGATTGACAAAAAGGAGCGGAGAGCGAGGAAGAAAGTGATCAAAGTGAGTCGGCACTGGATACGCCTGCCAACGCAGCTGTGTGACCATGAACCTACTGGGGCACCAATTGTTCCTCTTTTCCCGGCTTGCCGTTCGGCGTGCACGCGAGCCAGGTGCATGCACAATCGGGTTTTGACTTGGGTTAGGTTCACATACTCGGATGTGCTTGATGGTGTGGGTGCAGCAAGAGGTGAAAGACCACAAAGTGGAAATGAAGGCGCTGAAGGTTGCCATTAAAGCGCGCAAGCAGGAACCGATTCAACAAGACATCCTCCAGATGCTCAAGAAAAGAAAGTACAAAAAGTTGTGCAAATCGCGTCTGCCCCCGATCTTCCCTGTCATTGCAGAGGACTTATTTGCCCGGCCGCCAGCCCTCATCAAATGGCAGAAGAAGCAGGTGACCTCAAGGCCTGGGCGCGTCTTCTGCATGTCACAGCTGGCGTGTGAATCTTTGGCTCCCTTCTACGCACAGCATGGTCCTTCTGCTTTGCTGGTTGTAGGGGTTAGGTTCACATCGTGTAGAGGTCTGGTCGCATCTAGCTTCACGCGCATGCAGGCGAGGCCCCGGGAAGTGCGCTGCCGGTGTGCACAGATCTTAGACGGAAGCTGTTTGCTGGCACTGACTGCTGATGCCGAGAACTGCTTTGAAATCTTTTTGAAACCTTTTGCATTTGCATGGCATCCCATTGGGTGGTTGTGATCCCTTTCAGGTGGTGAAACCACGTGCTTTCCCTGCTCATGGATCCTATGTTTCGGCAGCTATGCATAATTTCCCTTGACCTATATGAAGGTGGAAGCTTTGAGTCACTGATAAGAGAAGGCGCATTCTGTGCAGGCGGAAGAGGCGGCCAAGGCGGAAAAAGAGAAAAAGGCGGAGGAAACTGCAGCTGCCGCCGCCGCCGCCGCCGCTGCCGCTGCCGCAGAATTAGAAGCCTCTCCTGCTGACGGTGACGAGGTTCAACCAGATGGCCTGCCGGAGGCTGCTGCGCAGCAGGCTGCAACTTAGGGAATCGTAAGTGGGCATTGTTGAAGTGGAATGGCTGTGAGTGAGCATTGTGCAGAATAGTAGTGGACGGGATTGACAACGGCGTATGCAAGTTTTGAAGGTGGGGCACATCGACGTTTGGCATGCTCCTTCTTTCATAGGCCATGCAGACGAAAGGTAAGTTGTGGACAAGTTCTCACTCTCATCTTAAGCAGGTCTGTTGAAGGATATGGCACCTCGTAGGTGTAAATATTGGCACAAATCCGTTGGGGAATTCAATAATATTCGCCCTGTTCTAATTTCTATATTGATCTTATTTTAGCTTCCTACACTTGTATGCATATCCTGTCTATGCTCCAGAAAATTGGTATTTTCACTTCAAGCCAATTACCGAACAGCTTGAAGCATGTATGGCATAAAACGATGAATGAACATGCAAATTTGTGGACATGGAGGAAAATTAGGATGCCAGATGGCCTTATTTGTGGCATGCGTGATAGTGTGCTGATCCGGTTCCGAAAGATGGCGTGGCCGCATAAACCCGTTATCACTCTCCTCAACAGCCGTTACGACTCGAAGTGAGCTGGATACTGTCAGAGTCGTGCACACAGCCATAGCCGACATCGAGCACACCACAACCATATGTGAAACTTTTGGGAACCTTTTGTTTTGCTAATGCTCTAAAAACCGCCTAAAATGGGTCGTAACTCATGGGACGTGCCGGTATAGCTGTCTTTGCGGTTATGGTGGCAAACGTTATCAACCGCAAAGGTAAAAATAACGAGTCCTCTAAGGTAGCGCTACACCCCCTCGCCACTTTATCCTTCACCCACCATATCTTACTCATAATCCTGATGGCTCGCTCCGCCAATTGTTTGGCTCTTGGTCTGGCGTTACAGGCCTCTTTGGTTTCCCCGTCGCCTGTTTCACCGTCTATCTCGCCATTTTATCCTCGATCGCAGGCACGTCCCCCTCTTAGTGCACGGCCACCAACCTGTATCTCTTACGATTTATACCGTGTAACTGTGACCCATAAGTCATGGCAGGGTCGCATCACACACTACCCGGCATCAAGTCGTTGTCACATCGCGAACGTCCCCGGCACACCCACCGTTTGTGGCAATAAACCGATTCCCAAAATGAAAGCAGTATGAACATTATTATTTCAGTATGAGCGTGGGGGCGGGGGGGGTCGAGTCCACATGGGGGGCATCATGGGTGGGGGGGGGGGGCTATCGACAGAAAAAAATCCGCTAGTTGCGAGGAGGAAGGATCGAACCTTCTCCTGGACGTGCGTGGAAGCACGTCCCGATTGGGCGCTCGTGGAAGTTGACGCCCGAAATGCCTTCAACTCAGTTTCTCGGCGTTCAGTTTTTGAGGCAGTGGCTGCTCACTTTCCTGAACTGTGTGGAGTGACAGAATGTTGGTATCGGCAGGCAGCCAACCTTGGGTGGAGGGACGAGGCGATGGTAAATATCACTGGCTATCATCCGAGGAGGGGACACATCAACGAGACCCGTTGGGACCTTTCTTTTTTTTTGCAGCACCTTTGCAGCTTGTGCTTGAGGCAACCTTAAAGGCACATCATCCTTGGGGTGCCAGCCGTGGAGGAGTGCTGTCTCCCTAGTCTTTGCAATCACGGGGAAGGTTTGGTGGCGGAGAGGTTGCATCAAAGCCGCTATGGAACACCGTTTTTTTTGTCGCGTGGTAGTTTTTTTTGTCGCGTCGCAGAAAGATTCGATTTTATTAACGACGCTTCGCAGCTTTTTCAAAAATATGTTGTTTTTCATTTCGTTTCCCTTAAAGGAGCGAAACAGGTTTCCTGGGGGGGGAAAGTGACTCCCCCACACGCCACACAGCCTGGGATGTCCCTCAAAATGTAGGGCATGGAAATTTTCGAATTTTTTTCTGCAGATCTCATCTGTCCTACCTTGATTTTATCGACCGTGTCGCGTGTAACCGGACAATCACTGATACGATGGTGTCTGATTCATACCTTGAACATGGGTCGTAAGCAGAATACCGAATTACGAGTTTTGCAGTAAAAATGCTCAACGTGACGATGTCACCCGTCCTACCTTGATTTTCTCGATCATGTCGCGCGTAACCCGCGAATCAGTGATGCGATAGCATCTGATGGATATGGGCCAAACGTGTGCGTCTTGGGCGAAAGCTCCCGCGTTTAATCTAACGGTTTTACCGATCTCAGCAGTCCTACATAGGATTCTGATCGACCGACCGTGCGTAACCGACAATGAGAGACACGTTCAACATCTGAATTATACTGTCGCAAACGCGTGCACATGATGGGACGAATACTGCCGGACCCGAGCAATCTCAACACTCGCGGGTAAACATAAACTCGTCTTTAACATTCACTTGTGTCGGTAATTATCCAGGCAATCTTAACACAGCACAAGATCGTAGAGCTACAAAATTTTTGAAATTCTGATATTCTGAGATCGAATACTAAGCTCTTATATGCAAGCCCAAATTTCCAACAATGTAAAAGAGTAAAAACAGCAGTAAAATATATTTATCAAAAGATCGGTATGATAACCAAAAGTACGAATTATTGTACAAAACTGTGAGCAGAACTGTTTTAGCGGTCTAGCACTGGCACGCGAACAGCCACCTAGCACTTGCGAGAGCAAAACAATAATGAGTCCACTAGTCCTGACCTACGGTCAGAGCTTACTTATATCTCAATTCTCTGTCACATCTCCCAAAACTGTAACAGGCTTCCGCCCTGAAATCTTCATCTAGCCAATAGAAATGCATTATTCCATGCCAGCTTTAACAATGTTACCGTTTACCACATTCTGACTGACACGTCAGTGGCAAAGTAGTAACTGTCATCACATCATCTTATCACTTCGTGGTCACCCGATAATGACCATATCTTCTCTGGCAAGTCTACACCCCTCGAGCAGTCATCTTACGCGAGGCCTGTCATAAAGGGAAGATATCTTCCATTGAGCTGGTACGGCCCCAAATCAAAATTTCTTTCGGCCCGTCTTCGGTCCGCCCGGTCCAAACTACAAAATGCCTGCCGCAGGCGCGAAATTTTTTATCTTAAGTATGGGAAAACGCAAAAATCGTAAAATTTTCATCAAAATTTTAGAAGTTTGCGCCACATTGGTTCGGCCCCAAAGCAATTTCTCTTTCGGCCCCTCTTCGGCCCGGGCCTCATTTTGGCGACTCAGTTCGGCCCGGGGCCGGCCAATCGGGGTAAGATATCTTCCTTGTATGTCATACTTGTCATATCTATCACGCCTGTCACCAGCTGGACAAACCCGGCGCCGTACCATGGGAAGCCGGCGTTTGTTACAGCTGTCGCAAACGCGTGCACATGATGGGACGAATACAGCCGGACCCGAGCAATCTCAACACTCGCGGGTAAACATAAACTCGTCTTTAACATTCACTTGTGTCGGTAATTATCCAGGCAATCTTAACACAGCACAAGATCGTAGAGCTACAAAAATTTTGAAATTCTGATATTCTGAGATCATCTGCTAAACTCTTATATGCAAGCCCAAATTTCCAACATCCCCCATCTGTAGCTGCTGCCTGCAGTAGCACAGACTCAAATATGGGCTTGTTCAGCATACTGGGTCGTATCACTATCTGCCATAAACTTGCCCAAACTGAAAGTGAACATACCAATGCCTTCACCTTCTCCACCCTGTAACATTCTAGCTCTGACCAGCGGGTTCTTGAACACCAAGACCCACATACACCTGCGGCCAATGGGTCCATGTTCCAGATGCCCAATCACATGCAGGCGTCCAGACTGGCTCAATCGTCTGAAGTACGCGGCTCTGCTCTCGGTCATATCTGTCAAATAGTAAGAGGGAACATGCACGCATGCCACCACACGGCTGGCCATAACTGCCAATGGAAATGCGATATCCAGTGCTGCAAACCAGGGAGAGGTCACCACGGCATCACAGACGCCATACTTCTCCTTCCATATGCGATAGTTACCTGGCTGAAGTGCATCACGCGCCTCAGACCAACCCAGCTGAGAGTTCCAGTCATTGTTCATAAATCTCAACTGTGGCCATTGCTCCACCATCACTTCACTGATGACCCCAGTACCTGCCCATGGGTCCCACACGCCATCGATGGACTTCCAGTCCACCTCTGTCGCCAAGCGCCTCACCTCGGAGGGCACTGTGATAACCAGCTCAAGCCCCCACTGCACTGCGCTAGCTTCGCGCACATGGGCCCTGGTCATATGTCTCAATTCTCCTCGTTTCTCAACCTCTTCTTCAGCCAAAGCAGGCACCAGAGGTCCATCCCTCAATTGCCTTGCCATTGCTTTCTGTTCTCGATACTTCTTGCTCAGCACGGTGCGATGTCCCTCATTCCAGTGCCCAGGCATGAAGATCTTCACAGCCTCTGAGAACTTGTCCTGTCTGCCCCAATCAACCTGATCTGGCATGTGGAGGAACAAGTCCTTCTCTTCCAGCATCATCTCCCTTGACGAGATAGCATGCCATGGCTGAAACTTATCTCCCTTCACCACACGACGGGGACCCACGTCTGCTGGCAGCAGGCGCATGTCTGAGGACAGCTTCTCGTTCAATTGCTGCTCCTTCATCCCCAATCTGTCCTCCAGGACACAAGAGCTCTTGGTTTCCTGGGTCTGCACCTCAGCGCTAGCAGCTTGCATCCTCGTGCCTGAGCACCTAGGACATAGCCACTCGCCTTTGGGTACTTCATCCAGTGCTGGGGTAAGGCACCACAAATGGTACCCCTTGTTGCACGTGTCGCACAACAACATCTCTGCCTCTCCATCAGACTTCCTGCACACTTCACATGCAAGATGTCTACTGGGCACGGCTGCACTACAGTCATACTGGTCCTTCACCTGCAGGTGACACGGCGCAATGCGATGAACAGTGCTCTTCTCTCTTAACTTGGTGGCGTCCTCAAGCACCACAACACCATCTCGCTGTATCTTGACCAGCTTCAGGATGGCGGACTTGGTGGCGACTTCCATGCCGCTGCGAGGTTTCTGTCTGATGTAGACGAAGTCCCCCACCTTAAACTGGTGTGGCTTAGGCTCGTAGCCCCCACCCCTTCTTCCTTCATAATGTAAAGTATCACGATGCTGCGCAATCTCCAGACTGCAGCCAGCATGCACCATCAACCGCCTCACTACCTGTGCTCTCAGGAGGAGGTCCTTGACTCGGGTGTCCTTGTCATCACTGACCTCTGAACTGAAATCCATGCTAGGCGCCTGCTTCAGATCTGGCGGCACCACTGCCTCTTGGGCAAACAGCAAGGTGAACGGCGCCACTCCTGTGGACTCTTGGCGTGCTGCATTGTAGCTCAGCACCAGTGGCCAGAGTTGCTCATCCCACTCGTAATCGAGGCCCTTCTCCAAGGCGATCTTCTTAAAACAAAACTTCATCGTGCGCACCACTCGCTCAGTGAGACCATTGCCTTCTGGCGAGTCTGGTGAGGTGACCCTCCTGTCTATCAGACAGTCTCTGCATAACTGCTCGAACTCACCCTCGAACTCCTTGCCTCCATCCACCAGGCACTCTGCTGGCGCACCGAACACGGCTAGCACATGACTGCGAAACGCTGCCGCAATGGTGCTCGCCTCCTTGTTGGGGATAGGCACACAGACTATGAATCTGGTGTAGTGCTCGGTTATGATGAGCACCCTGCTGTTACCAGACTTCGTTACCCTCCTCGAAGGCCATGCCAAGTCCAATAACGGTTGGCAATTAATTAATGTTTGTATTTATACGAGGTTCCCTCGGATCAACATGTGATCACCTCGGTTAGATTGTTCATCCCAAGATCTCAGATAACGCTTCGTGAGGGTATTTAAGTATGATTTGAGCATTGTCCCTCATTCGTTTCAGATTTCGGGCCAAGTTTCCTGTTCTGAGATCTTGAAATAATTATTTATACAGCATGGCATTTCGTATAATGCATGCTGTCAGCATCGCCTTCTTCATTCTTTCACTATTCAGTTTAGGCGATGCTGTTTCGCAGACAAGGAGAACCGTCAGATTTTCTGAGGCTATCCCGTCTTCTTCGGCACCGTCGTCTTCATCGGAGCCTTCCACACCAATTCCGCCTGCGCCAGCGTCTGAGGAACGCCCTGTGGGGAACGCTACTGCTGGACCAAGCTCTTCTGATCCGTCTGATGCGGAAGTTCCTGAGCGTCCTCGACATGATGAAAATTCTCACCCGAATGCCCCTGATGCTATCCCTTTTGAACATCGTGATGCATTTGAAGTACTTCGAAACTGGGATGGGTACGATATGACTATCTTCGACTTCCCGGTGATACGAGCTAACCGTGACATCTATTCCGTGAGTTGGGTTCGTATGCTTTGTATGCTTCTTCGTGACGTCGTCGACGGTAATGGCAATCTGATTCGGCAACGTCGTCCGTCGAATGTTCAATCGAGACCTCGCCAAGATTTGCTTCGCGATTTGGAGGCGTTGGCTTCTTCGGAATCTCGTCGTCCTTCGTCTTCCGCGCCCGCGGCGTCGCATAATTTCATGCGGGACGCCGTGAACGCGGCGAATCGTAATCCTTCGGAATTCTTCGAGAATTTGGTTCCTCCTTCGACGTCATCCTTTTCGGCTGCAAACGCGTTCTTCGCAGGGATGCCGTCGTCTCGTGGAGGTCCTTCGTCGTCGTCGCCTTCCCCGCCGCTTGCTTCGTACCATCATTACGCGCGTCCGGGAGCGACTCCGATGGCAGATATATGGTTCGTCGGTAATATATATCTAACTGAGAAATAAACCCTGAGTTAAGGGTTGCGGAATCAGAACGGTAAAAGTGTGATAGATAAATCAGAGGCATACATAAATACCTAACGGGTGTTTCCCGTCTACTGGTGACGGTCACCCAGCCTACCATAGGAAGTGGCATGTGACAGTTTTGAGTGTCACAGTGTCAAATCCAGCATCCGAATCTTTCACCTCCGAATCTTTCTCCGCCTTCTTTGTTGCCGTCTCCTTCGCCTTCTGCTTCTGCAGCTCCGCAGGATGGCATGGTGCGTTATCTAATATATGTTCGATATGACTTTTCAGAATTTCCATCTCTGCGTTGAAATTTTGATACTTGCATAACGCTTCGTTTGTTTGTAAAACAAATGTTGAATTAGCGTAACGTTTTTTCAGGGATTGTACCCGGTGTTTCCTTCGTCTCCAGTGTATGACTCGAATTTTGATTTTAATGAAATTCTGGATGATGAATGCGAATTGTATATTCCATGTAGTTATTCACCTTGATGGCAATTATTTTTATACAATTCGTCTCTGCTGGCATTTATATTGGTGCCTTGGTTATTCGACCTTTTGCTGCGTTTTTCGTGATTATATACCTTTGTGATGTGCGAGATTGTTTGATTGTACTATGGAAATTTATATATTTGGTTTGATGGTTCTTTATCAGCTTTCGGTATCAGCATCTGATGAGGAAGATAGCGATGTTATTTATACTGGTTTTATTCCTTATTCGGATACTGTACATATGGATGATTTGGACGACTGTATTTATATTCCTTCGTCTCCTCCTTCTTTGTCACGTGAAACATCGTTGCGTAATGAGTGGGTTGCGGTTTATGATGTCGATGGAAATTTCTTAGATTTAGATCATATAGAATATTTTCCACTGTCGCCGTAATTATTACTGTTTTATATTTATGCTATTTTAATTGGCATTTCTTGTTGTATAATTGCGTTGCTGTATAATTGGAATATTCCAATTTTTATGTGTGTTTTTGTAACACATTTCCCAGTATATTTTGGTTTTAATATGGGGTTATTGATGCGGGGTTCTGCGGGTCATTTTAGGACTTCCTGCCCCCCCTCTTTCCTCCCCTCTTTTGCATTACTGTTTTTATCGCAATATTTCACCGTTCATTGCACGTTTTTTGTTGATATTGAACGAAGTGTTGTCGTCATTAGGTGTGGCAAGTTCCTTTTAAAATCTTGCCGGGAGATATGCATTTACGAACATTGTTATATTTATGTGCGGTGAGTTTGTATCTTACCGCCCGCGGAATGCATTGTTCTTTTGATGTATGTTATTCCGTTTTGTATCGGAACACGGGGACGTATGGTTTCCCTAATTTTCACATAATTCGGCTCGTTTTGAGTTTTTTCGACATGTATTAAATATTTTATGACTAGGTGTGGTAAGTTCCTTTTAAATCTTGCCGGGGTGCATTGCTCCTTATCAATGTTCTTTATGGGGGTGTGATGAGCTCCGTTAAAATGATTTTCATCAAGGGTTAATGTCACTCTTTACGGGACATTGGGGAATGAGCTCCTTATTTTCTCATTAGAATGTATCATTTGGCAACATTCTAGGATCGGGTGTGGTAAGTTCCAAAATCTTGCCGGGGTGCATTGCTCCTTATCAATGTTCTTTATGGGGGTGTGATGAGCTCCGTTAAAATGATTTTCATCAAGGGTTAATGTCACTCTTTACGGGACATTGGGGAATGAGCTCCTTGTTTCTCATTAGAATGTGTCTTTTTAGTACCATTCTACGATCGGGTGTGGTAAGTTCCATAATCTTGCCGGGGTGTATTACTCCTTATTAATATATTTTATGGGGGTGTGATGAGCTCCTCTAATCTGATTTTCATCGGGGAGGTGTCACTCCTTATGTGGCATTACGGAACGAGTTCCTTTTCTTCTTTTTTGGAATGTGTCTCGTACCATTCTAACATGGGTGTGGTGAGCTCCATAATCTTACCGGGGTGTTTTGCTCCTTATTATGTATTTTGTGGGAGTATGATAAACTCCAATGATCACATTTTCATTCGGTGTGGTAAGTTCCTTAACCTTACCGGGGTGTTTTGCTCCTTATGTGATGTGCAGAATTTACCAAATTCGTTGAACTCTTCTTTACCTTCTACGAATTGTGTTACTAATGTGGTTGATCAACCTGCATGTCTTATTACTCGAGTTGTTGATCAACCATCGTTTACGGATTCTTGTTCGATTTGCCTTCTTCACATGCGCTCGGCGACATTTATTATGACGCCTTGTGGTCATTTCTTTCATAAGAAGTGTCTTCGTTTATGGGTGGAAAAAACGTATACTCTTTTGTCTATGTACATTGATCCTCATGCGGTTTTGGAGATAATCGATTTTAGTGCTCGAAATCTTTGTCCGGATGATTCCATCTCGTTTTCATGCCCTTTATGTCGTGCGACGATTTATGGTATTGTCGCGGATGGGACTTCTTATTAAGCATTTTCCTTGTGAATTTGTTGTATTTAGATTTGGTTTTTAAACACTTGGATTGTGGTATCGTATTTGTATCGAATTTCTTTCATATTTATTATTAATTGTTTTAAATATCTTTGATGTTCCAGGTTAATATTATTCGCGATTTGTTGGCTCCGATGGTTGAGTCTAGTCTTTCTGAACAACTTCGTTCTTCTACTGCGGGTCTTAGTGATTGGATCAAAGCACACAAATCAAGGGCTGATCTGTTGGATTTTGTTCGAGATCCTCGTCAATCCGTTCACGAAATTTCTAGAAAGATACGTGAATTGGCTGCAGATTTTTCTCGTCCGGGTGCTCTCGCCCGTGAGGCGGATACACATTTGTCATTATCTCGTCTGGCTTCTTTGGTGGATAAAGAGTTGTATGGGAAGTCTCGTAATGATCGTATACCTGAAAATGATATTGCTACTTTTGCTGGAGAATGTCTTGCGGATACTACTCCAGAGAACGAGCGTGAATCTCAATTTGATAAATCTCTTGATGATTTTGTTAAGAAGCAAGCAAAACGTTCTTCTCTTGTGAAAAAATCAGTGGTAGATAAACCTCGTCAAGTTCCTTCTAATCGTCCTTGCCCAAAATGCAAGAAAACGGGTCATGCATTACGAGAATGTACTTCTACAGTAGCTTACAATACCGTTGGTTCTGTTAATACTGAATGGAAGGATCTTTCTAGAAATGCACGTGGTTGAATTTTAAGATTGGAATTCTTTGAATGATATATGTATTTATATTATTACTCATGATAAGTGCTCTGATGAGACGACTTGCTTGTGTGCATTCCAGGATCTTAAAATTTTCTTTGATGGGGCCGCTAGGCATAATTCCATTTCTTCTCTTCGACGTTCTTCTTTTGGAATTGTTTATTATGTTCATGACATTCTTCGCTCTTATGATCTCGGTTGTTTGGATTCGGTATCTAATAATGAGGCTGAATTCTCGGCCTTGGTTTCGGCACTTCATCGTATTTCATCTTTTCAAGTATCTTCGGTTCAATTCTTTGGTGATTCTTCATTGGTTATTGATGCATTTAATGGAGCTTTGGTTTTGCGAGCTGCGCATTTAGAACGACTTTATGCTCTTGGTATTTCTTTCATGGCATTTATGCCTTCGACTTCGTTCAGTTTTCATCATGTTCCTAGGATGTATAATCGAGTGGCAGATTATTTGGCTAATATGGCTTTGGATTTTGTTATTCCTCCTTCTCTGGATTTGGGAAATCCGTTTGGTATTGTCGATTCTACTTTGTCGACTTTATCTCCGTTATCCTCTTGTGTGAATATGTTATGTGGCAATGATGGACATGATTATAAGTTGTTGGATGTCTTTTCTGGTTTGATTGATGTCGTTCCTGATCAAGTTCGTATTCGGGACTCATCTTCTTTTCAAGCTGGCTCTTTGCATAATTATTTGGACTTTTGGTCTTCGTTTGTAACTGATTCTCAAGAAGGTTCTCTTGTTCGACAATGGCTTTCATATGGTGTTGACATTACTGAATTTTTTCAACATTTCTCGGGGGAATTTAATCGTATATCTTATGATTCCGATGTTCCTCCTCGTGCAGAGTTTCCAAATCATGTTATTGATCCTCATTTAGAAGATTGGGCTACTTCTCAACTTGCAAAGGAAGTTGCTTTTGGAGCGGTATCTGTGCTAGGAGGCAAGCACAAGAGCAAGAAAAACGGCTAAGTACAAAACGCAAGAGTACTCAGTACGGAGTACAGTAGGACCGATCAGAATGATGTTGATGTGAGGTGCCTAGCCTGTTGTACGGAGTACTCAGTACAGTTGAGTTATGGAGAGAGTTCCTGAATGCATAAGAACTCTAAGTGTAACCAGTTTCGAAGATGAGAACTGGACTGAGAAAAGTAACATATAAGTACGAAACCGTAACCGCTGTATATTTGTATTGAAATCATACATTGAAAGCATACTTGAAGTGAATAGCGAAATCCTATTCCGGATAGTTGACCGCCGTAGTATCGAAATCATACCTCGTGCGGTCGTTTAATAGTTAGTAATAAGATAAGCCCGAAAGTGTAAAGAAGTGAAGAAACTGGAGTGGTAGCCTCCTACAAAATGGTAATTGGATCGTTTTACCGGTCGCTTCCTGAAAATTTCTGTTTCTGCGTATTCTGATTGCACCCCCCTTGCGTAATGCCTTTCGCCCGACGTTTCTTTCTTGAAATCTAGAACAGTGTGTCGTGCGTTTCTGCTTCGTGTTGGTGGGTGCGTGGTTGTGGGATTCAGGTGCTCTAGGAGTGGAATTCTCCGAGTGCTTTGATCCGCGACGTAGTTTGGTACGACTACCTAGCAATGAAGGAGGTGGCTTGGGGCCCTTGGTCCTCCCTCCCCTTTGCGAATGTACTTTGAGTCTGTTCTGTCCTCGGATGGGGCGGCTGCCTTGACGTGGCGTTGTAGCGTCCTTTGCGTATATGCAATTTGGAATTTGCGTGTATGACTTTGGAATTATTTTTACTTTTACGAACGAAAACGTGTTTTGCGTAGATTTTTTCTTTTGGTCTAGGATGTTTTGTCGTGCGCTTTGGGCGGCGTGTCGGTTTGGCTGCGGGTTGGTGATGCCGGGTTTCAGGTGTTCTTGGAGTTCCGATCTCCGGGTACTTTGGGCCGCGAGGAGATTCAGGCGCGCTTCTGCCCTAGCATGTTTCTTGTTCACGCATAGCGCTTGAGCTCGTGTCACGAGCGCACAGTTGCGCAGGTCGGGCTTGGGATTTGGGATCGCGTGGATTTTTCGGCAGCACCGACCCTTCGCGGCGGGAGCGCTGCGCGATTTTTTTAAAATTGTGCGGCCTTTGCTGGATTGTCCCCGTGTTTCTCAATCTCGAGTAGCCTAGGGCTTGCGCCCTCTATACTCAGGAATTGGCGCGCTTCGGCCGGTTTGGCCACTCGGCTCGTGCCTGAGTGGTGAATTTCTGGGTGCGGCGTGTGCTTGTTGCTTTGCGTGGGCGTAAGTGCCTCCACTGCGTTAGTTAATTAGCACGTCACGGCCTGGGTGCGCGGCGGTCCCCGGGATGAGCGTCGGGATGTGCCGAGCCAAGCGCGTGGCTTCGCGGTGCGCGGTGCGTATGGCTCAGCAGCGGGCCTGGGATCGGGCGGCGTGGTTCATTCTGCGGCTTCAGGTGTTGCGGGATGTCCGTGTCGGGCGCGATCGTTGCGTGGTTTGGCTTAGGGGTCAGGAGATGCGGGATCGGGCGGCGGGTTTGCGGGCGTGGCGGCGGGCGGCGTTTTTCGTTGCTAGGCTTAGCTTTTTGCGGGCGGCGTCCCGTGGGATTGTGCGCCGTGCGGTCTTGCGCCTGTCCGAGGGGGGGGGGAGGTACCTCAGATTGGACGGGCGCAGAGCGCACTCGGCGTACGGCCACAACACCGATGCTACCTTTAGTGGAGCGCGTGGCCACAGCCACAGCACGAGCGCTGCCTCGAGCGAGGCTCGCGGCCATGGCCACAGCGCTGGCGCTGCCCCTGGTGAAGTGCGCGGTGACGGCCACAGCGCCAGTCACGGCACTACTCCTAGCGAAGCGCACGGCCACAGCCATTGCGCGAGCGCTGCCCCTGGCGAGGCGCGCGGCCGCGGCCACTGCGCGAGTGCTGCCCTGAGCGAGGCGCACAGCCATGGCGCGAGTGTCGCCCTTAGCGGGAGGCGCAGTAGCATGCATGGCGCGGGCATGCGCTACATATGCCCTGGCGCGAGGCGCACCCACGGCCATAGCGCTAGCACTGCCCCTAGCGAGCTCCGCGAGCATGGCCACGGCATCGGCGCTGCCCCTAGCGAGGCGCGTGGTGGCAGTCGCGGCACTGGCGCTGCCCCTAGCGAGGCGCGCGGCCACATCGGCGCTGCCCCCGGCGAGGCGCGTGGTGGCAGTCGCGGCACTGGCGCTGCCCCTGGCGATGCACGCGGCCACAGCCACAGCATTGGCACTGCCCCTAGCGAGGCGCGTGGTGGCAGTCGCGGCACTGGCGCTGCCCCTAGCGAGGCGCGTGGTGGCAGTCGCGGCACTAGCGCTGCCCCTAGCGAGGCGTGCGGTCACATCGGCGCCGCTCTGAGTGAGGCACGCGGCCACAGGCACGGCGCTGGCGCTGCCCCTAGCGAGGCGCGCAACCACATCGGCATTGCCTCTAGCGAGGTGCGCGGCCACTGCCCTAGCACCAGCGCTGCCCCTGGCGAGGCGAGTGGTGGCAGTCGCGGCACGAGCGCTGCCCCTAGCGAGGCGCGTGGTGGCAGTCGCGGCACTGGCGCTGCCCCTAGCGAGGCGCGTGGTGGCAGTCGCGGCACTGGCGCTGCCCCTAGCGAGGCACGCGGCCACAGGCACGGCGTTGGCGCTGCCCCTAGCGAGGCGCGCAACCACATCGTCGCTGCTCTGAGCATGACGCACGGCCACGGCACGAGCGATGCCTCGAGCGAGGCGCGCGGCGACGGCCACAGCGCATGCGCTGCCCAGAGCGAAGCGCACGGCTACTGTGCAAGTGCCGTCCCTAGCGGGGCGCGCAGTAGCAAGCATGGCGCGGGCATGCGCTACATATGCCCCGGCGCGAGGCGCACCCATAGCCATAGCGCTAGCAGTAGTGCCCCTAGCGAGCCCCGCGAGCACGGCCATGGCACCGGCGCAGCCCCCTGTGAGGTGCACGGCCACGGTCAGAGCGCTGGCGGTGACCCGAGCGAGGCGCTAGACCACAGCCAGAGCGCTGGCGGTGCCCCGAGCGAGGCGCGCGACCAAAGCCACGACACAGACGCGCGCGCTGGCGCGACACGCACCCAGCTGTCCGTTGATGCGGAGCCTTGGAGGCCGCTCACGGCGCCACCACTAGGCCCATATATCCGCAGTCGTCGGTGGAGGTGCTGCCCGGGGAGCGCACACAGTGGCCACCTGATGGTAGTGGAGCAGGAGTGTTGCCCCAGGAGCACACACTGCCGCCACCCGACGAGGAGGCAGAGGCGTCGCTCCGAGAGTGCGCACAGCTGGCCCCTGGCGGCACATTGGCGGTGCGGCCCGACGAGGGCGCGCAGCGGCCACCTGCCAGCAGAGTCGAGTCACCGCGTGAGGGGTGCACGCAGTCATCACCGGAGCGCACAGTCGAGGTGCAGCCCATGGAGTGTGCACGGATGTCCTCTAGTGGCTCTGCCGAGGTGCTGCCCGAGGAGGTGTCATTGCCGCTACCTGGCGGCGAGGCGTTTCTCCGAGAGGGCGCACGGCTGCCCCCTAGCCACACGGACCTGTTAGGCTCGCAGGCTCTCGACGTTGTGGCCGCGTCGCCCGATGCGGGGAAGTGGTGCGGTGTCCCTGATGCGGCAGGCGCAGCACCCACGAGGCGAGCGAGCCGTAGAGGGAGGCGAGCAGGTCGCCGCGGGAGGCGAGGAGCCCGTGGTAGGCGAGGCGTGGTCGAGCCATCGGCCGAGGCGTTGGACTCGACAGGCTTGCAGGCTCTCGGCGTTGAGGCCGCTTCGCCGGATGCGAGGAGGTGGCATGATACCCGGGTTGCGGCAAGCGCGACCCCCACGAGGCGAGCATGCCGTCGGGGGAGGCGAGCAGGTCGCCGCGGGAGGCGAGGGACCCATGATAGGCGAGGCGTGGTCGGGCCATCGGCCGAGGCATTGGACTCGACAGGCTCGCAGGCTCTCGGCGTCCAGGCCGTGTCGCAGGATGCGAGAGGGAGGAGCGATGCTCAGAGTGCGATAGGCGCGACCCCCACGAGGCGAGCATGCCGTCGGGGAGGCGAGCAGGTCGCCGCGGGAGGCGAGGGACCCATGATAGGCGAGGCGTGGTCGGGCCATCGGCCGAGGCATTGGACTCGACAGGCTCGCAGGCTCTCGGCGGCCAGGCCGTGTCGCAGGATGCGAGAGGGAGGAGCGATGCTCAGAGTGCGATAGGCGCGACCCCCACGAGGCGAGCATGCCGTCGGGGGAGGCGAGCAGGTCGCCGCGGGAGGCGAGGGACCCATGATAGGCGAGGCGTGGTCGGGCCATCGGCCGAGGCATTGGACTCGACAGGCTCGCAGGCTCTCGGCGTCCAGGCCGTGTCGCAGGATGCGAGAGGGAGGAGCGATGCTCGGAGTGCGATAGGCGCGACCCCCACCAGGCGAGCATGCCGTCGGAGGAGGCGAGCAGGTCGCCGCGGGAGACGAGGGGCCCGCGATAGAAGGCGGATAGCCTCACGTAGGAGGCGAGGGGCCCGTGGCACGAGGAGCTCGGTGGGTGTCGCACCGGACCCTAGTGGCGTTGCTGAGCCAAAGGCTGAGAGCATAGCGCTCACGAGCCTAGCTAAGGGTGTGAGCAAACAACTATCAGTTGCTCCATGCTCACATCCTTGCGCACTTGGGGAAGCAAACGCCATCTGGAGAGTCCACCTCTACGAGGGGGCCCTCGAGGCGTACTAGGGAAGTATTAGGAGGTTTAGGACTTAGGGTAGGAACAGTAGGCGTACGAGGAGCGACCCTGCAAGGAAGCCCACCCTTGCAGGCGTGTCGCCACGAGGTGAGCACACCGAGGTGCTCACCCGCGCCCTCCCCTTAGGGCT
>LGRX02009842.1:0-19277 GCA_001247695.2 Cymbomonas tetramitiformis | reverse complement strand
CCCTGAGCGAGCCACTCAGAGCTGGAGTGGAGTGGGGGGGCAGAAGAGTTTGGCACTTTCGAAATCTTTTGGGCTCTCAGTGCAGTAGGAAGTGCAGTACGGCTGCCTGTCAACGGCTACATTTCAGTGCGGCAGGGAGGGCAAATGCAAGGCAGCTACCCGTGAAAAGCGTGAATAACCGGATGATGGTATCGTGGGATCGCATAAGTGATAGCCGCGGGGATCTGGCTGTCACAGGACGCAAGTGAGAAGCTGCAGACATACCTCGAGAAGAAGAAGGAACAGAAGGAGGTGCGCCATGAGCGGAAGCGGGGCGGCATCGTGGGCCGCGCATGTCGCGAGCGCTCTCTGATTGGTCGGGGCAACTTTCTGGAGGCCACTCCCCGTGAGAGTGTCTGGGGCTGTGCGTTCAGCACCGGGGGCTCAGCCGGTCGTGCTGACGTGGGGAGGGGAGCGTGTGCGGCAGGCAGCTTTGAAGCGAGAGCTGCGGCGACCGAAGGCGGAGGAATCTCCGATCCTGGTGCAGATGCAGCGCGAAGTTGAGGAGCGACCGGCACACAGCCGGGAGTGCTCTAAGAAGAAACTGGGGAAGCCGCTGCCCGCGCCGGTTGCGGACCTCACCGGAGTTTTTCTGCCGGGGGACACGGTGCGGATGACTTGGTCTGCAGCATCTTGCTTGGATGTCACGTCGCAGAATGACCTCTGTGTAACATGCCGGCTCGATATGTCAAGTCGGGGTACCCAAAAAAATTCTAGTAAAAACCTGATAGTCACGTCGGTGTGACATTCACGGCTTCTGGGCCACATATCGGGTGGGACTCGTAGTAACTGGGCCTTTTTCCGTGCTGCAGCGTGCTGAACTAATGCATACGGGTGACGCGTGGGTTTAGGCGTAGCGTTCCTCCATGCAATGGCTGGGTGCATGCGGGATGATACGTCTCCTCGTAGGCGTCCCGCGAGGTGCCATGACCAGATGGGCGCTGGCTCGGAGAATTGATGCGGTAGGCGGGATCGGGAGGCACGGGAGCAGGGCAGCCCGAGACCCGGCAATAATAATAATCACACTGGAAAGCCCTACCCTGGCATGCTGCTCAAGAGGCTAGCCACTGCTCGGTTAGAGGAATACACCCGGAAGATATCCGCAACCCCAATAGACTTTGTGAAAAATAAGAAGCTGCACCAGATCCCCAGGCCCCGGCTCGAGCCCAGGGAAACCGACCCGTGCGGACCTGTCGCCCCTCGGCCCCCCTCGCATGCGGGGCTTCGATATTTCCTCGTGCCCCATTCTTGATCATTCGACGCCGCGATGGACCTTCGTCAGATCCTGATGCGATCACGATGCGGTGCCATTATGACAGATGCAGTGATGAACCTGAGAAGTTATCCTTCGATTTGTAAACAGCGAAGTCTGAGAGAACCACATTTGACAGATCCTGTCGCTGGGGTTGGGGAGAGGGGAGAGCCGGGCAGACATTTGCGAATGTCTTTGCCGCCGCCTGTGTCGCCGGATGCAACCTTTGAGGCGAGCGCAGGACGGCCCTCGCAATCCGGCCTCGGCTCAAGCTTCAGCCCAAGGAAGAACAACAAGCTGGAAAAAGTGGGCGGGGCCCGACGCACAGCGGCCATCCGCACTCCCTTTCCTTTTCTCTGCAATAGTCTCTTACGGTTTGCCTCTCGATGTGTCGGAGCATTTCTGTTGCCTATCACGTGTTGCCTAATCCGAGTCTTGTGACAGCCGCAACGCAGAGCTTGCTGCAGCATCAGGCTAGGCCGGCCCGCTCACCCATGGCATTGTCATTCAGCAAATCAGCCAATTCTGGCCACCGATTCCATGGCAATCTAACAGAGTACAGCGCCCGAGCAGGATGCCCTGAGGATGTCCCCCACGGCTCGAAGCATGAGCTCGGAGGTGTACAAGAAAAACGTGGACTTCTACGAGCAGATGCTCACAGAGATGTTGTTCGCGAAGGGCAGTACTCCACCCGCAAGGGCAAGGCACAGCCCGAGTAGGTCTGCCCCGAGCGCAATGGAAAGCGACGCCGGCATCGGCTGCGGCCGCGTGATGACCTCCGACGACGACCCCATGAGGGTTCCTGGGAAGAAGCTGTGGGAGGCAGAGGAGATCAACGTCGAGGTGAGAGGCATGCGCGCCCCCCTCGTCGCGGAGCTCCTGGCCCGCCCTGTAACGCTCGTCAATGAGTGAGTACTCGGAGGGGTGAGAAGCCACCCCATGGGCTGGAGTTGCGCGTTCCTGCAGCAAACTGCGCACGTCCAAGACATGCGCCTCCTGTTCTTTGGCGAGACGGAGCCGGCGCAGTACTCGCATATCAGGTGCAACGCCCGGAAGGCCCACCCCCGCAACTCGCCGGCATAGCAAAGACCTGACCTCCGCTGCGCTTGCGGCTTCTTCACCGATGGCCCATGACCGCCGGCCTACAGCGCCGCTGTATGGGTGGACACAGGAGGTGGAATAGTGGGCATCGAGCGCGGGCGTGGGGGCAAGGGGGGGAATGGCAATTGGAGAAGTGATATTGCAAGAAGGTGTCCCGCTCGACAGGATCCAAGCTCTAAATCCTGAATCGTTCACAGCCGTAGATCCAAGCTCTAAATCCTGATTCATTTAGAGCCGCAGAGGGTTTCGCTGAGAAGGGGTAAGGGCTGCACAGGCGCACGCGGTCGGTAGAGCCCCCTCCGTCGGGATCTAAAGCCGATAGCGATGGCGCGAAGCGGAGAGGGAAAAAAAGCATAAGCGCAAGCGCAAGCGAGGTGCTACAACCTACTGCCCGATTGGGAGTTATGCTTGTGAGGGCTGCGCTTGTGAGGTGGAATGTTGCGGCCTCTACCTTGCTAGCTGCAACCAGGGTGCGTCCCGTCACATTCCCTCAGGTTTCAGACCTTTGGATGAGTCCTAGGGATTAATCCAAGGGTGTAGCAAGATGGCGTGCAGATGGCTTGGTGGCTCTGTGGGGGAAGCGGGGACCGAGGGTGACAACAGGTGACGGAGGCTATCGAGTCCCGTGAGTCAGTGCTGCTGCAGCTGAAGCAGGAGGTGCTGTGCGTGGATTCTGACCCCACTTACCGGTCAGAGCTCGCCTGCTACACAATCTCGCTTGCTCCCTTCTGCCTTACACCTTGTCAACTTGCCCTCGCCCCACCCCGCAGCCCTTATCTCCCCTTGTGGTCATCGTGTGCACCTCAATGGTCTGCCAGCAGCCCCTACATTCTGCCAGAGTGATGCTTGCAAAGCGGACCACGCCGCTGGCGTTGCGGTCTCTGCCCTAAGCTGAAGACTGAATTATATCTATCGATGCCGCCATTGCCGCCGCGAGCTGAGGTGTCGCCGCCAAACCGATTGCGTAAGAGATCCGTCAAGTGCGCGCGATCATTGCAAGCTGAGATCTGATCAAGATCGGACGCTTCAGAGCTCATGCTCCATACAGGGATGCTGCGCGCGCCACAAGCGCAGGGACGTCAGAAGGTAGTTTGTGATGAAAGAGACACCATGCACAGCAAACACGCACTCCGTGCATCCCTCTGCCAGATGACCGCAGCGCTCCACCGGCCGCAGAGTTGTGCACCGTAGATCCCCCAGGCACCCAGTGGCCGCAGAGTTGTACACCATAGATCCCCCAGGCACCCAGTGGCCGCAGAGTTGTACACCATAGATCCCCCCAGGCACCCACTGGCCACAGAGTTGTGCACCGTAGATCCCCAGGCACCCAGTGGCCGCAGAGTTGTGCCGTGGATCCCCAGGCACCCAGTGGTGCAGAGTTGTACACCGTAGATCCCCAAGAGCAGTGGCCGCAGAGTTATTGGATCCACCAGACACCCAGGTGGCCACAGAGTTGTACACCGTAGATCCCCCAGGCACCCAGTGGCCGCAGAGTTGAACACCATAGATCCCCCAGGCACCCAGTGGCCGCAGAGTCTTGCACCAGGAAGTGGAGCCGTTGGATTGTGGGCTGGAGAAATCGCCACTTCTGCGCCTCTCAGCCCGAGGTTCCACAGTGTCGTGGGGAGGTGTGTTGGGCGATGCCCCAGATTTGAGTCGTAGGGAGGCCGGGGAGGGGACAAGGGGGGTGTCTGCTTCAGGGTGGAGAGCTTAATGGCCTGCTGGAAGACACTGCTGGTGACGTGGATCTAATTTATCTCCTCCACTCCGCATCTCACCCCTTGAGGGGGATACCTGGGACTCGGCCTCGCCTGTCAATGAGTGGACTGAAAACTGCTGTGATTGGTCAGCGGAGTAATGTGAGCGGGAATGAGAGTAACGGGGGGTGGCGTGCGGCATGGGGCTGACCGATGGCATTGGGGTGACAGGGGAGCATGGGGTGATGGCTAGCATGGGGATGATGCGAGCATTAGGGTGACAGGCGGAATGGGGTTGACAGCTGGCATGATGGTAACGGGGAACGTGGGGATGGGGGCTAATATGGGGATGGGGGCTGGTGTGGGGATGAGGGCTGGTGTGGGGGTGAGGCCCGGTATGGTGGCGGCTGGCATAGTTCTGACGGGCAGCATGATGACGGCAGCAAGCGGGCGGCATGATGACGGCAGCAAGTGGGCGGCATGATGACGGCAGCAAGCGGGCGGCATGATGGCATGATGACGGCAGCAAGCGGGCGGCATGATGACGGCAGCAAGCGGGCAGGATGCTGAGGCGTGTCTTGGTTGGGCTTGCGCGCAGAAGCACACACTTCTGGCGGTGGAAGCCATCTGCGAGTGGCAGGCGCTGTGCGCGCCGTCTCCGGGGCTGTCTGCGGGGAATTACGTACCCTTCACATACCAGGGCCACGACTACCTGCTCACCATCCGCTCGGACCTGCAATTCATGAACAGCAGCTCCCGCGTGCGGGAGTGGCTTGGCATTGGCAATCTCGTGTGTGCCCCTGCCGCCTCAACCCGCTCAAGTCCCGGCTGAATGCTACGCTGTGGTGTGGGTGCCCGCGGCTCGCAGTGGCCAGCCGTGGAGCCGTCTTTTCAACGTTTTTCCGATCATGGTTCGTCCTGCTGCACTTTTGATCTGGATGTGACGTTGCTCTCCCCCCGCCTGCCCTCCCAGGAACCCCCTTTGAGCGCTTCCAGCGGGGCGTGGGCATGGACAAAGCCCAACGTGATGCTGCTCACCCCGGGGGCGGCCAATCCCTCTGACCAGCACCACCGCATGCGCGAAGCCATCACCGCGGCAAACAAGGCCCTTACGCACGCCAGGATTTCTGCTCACAGTATGAGAGACGCCGAACCCGGGAGGACGCCCTCTCCCATGAGGAACCTCGGCGTCGGCACGGCGCGCAAGGTGACTCCCGGTTGAGCCGCCGCAGGCGTTGCATATGAGCCGCGCAGGATGCCATCGCATTTGCCGCTGTTGATTGAGACAGCAGCGAGCACCAACATGTGGCGTGTTGAATCTTGCGCTTGGCATGTGACTTGTGCCCACAAGCTTTCGACCGACCCCGCCTGACGTCCGTGGATTTTCGAGGGGCTCAAAGGCCTCGAAAGCGTCCTGGCCTGTTTTGATGTCTCCCTTGCTGTTTTTTTTTTTTTAAACGATAGAGATTATTGGACCGTGAATTCGCTGTTTGATCCTCAAGGTTCAAGCAGAGGCTCACTGAAATATGTTTGCCCTCATGCGTTCGTGGGCGCATTGCGTGGAAGGGTGAGGAGCTGACGCACTGCAAGCATAGCTGCACACCCTCCGACCATAATTCTATTTCGAAAAAAAGGATCTTGTTGGGGATGACGGGGGCGTCCAAATGCTGACTGGATCGATGCTGGTTGTAGGATGAAACCATGCGACCTGGCACAGACAGATCTCACGGCAGTAACAAACCCGGCCGCCTATCGCCCAGTAAAACGCGTAAGATGTCCAGCATGGCGGACCAGCAACAAACCTGTTTTGATGAGGGGCGTGCGGTGAGGAACTCCGTTGCGCTGCCACCTTTGAGTTCCTCGCCTGTCGAGAAGCAGAAGCACTCCATTGCACACAGGTTTGCGATTTTCTCCTCGATCACCCGAGCCAGCACACATCTCAACCACTCAAACCTGCCTGCCGGGTTGTATGCCCTTCGCACAATGGATCTGATTGAAAGAACATGCCATTAAATCGTTCAAATCTCTCACATGTTGAATTTGTTTTTCGCCTTTTTGTTGTATTACTGCCCAATGCGCATTGTGTTCATTTTCACTTTCTATGGAACAGATCAAAGGTTGAGTTGTCAAGGTTGCAAAACTGATCAGTCCGCAATAAGAATCAATGTTAAGCATGTGCACTAACAATGACACGAGGCAATTGTGTGATTGAATGGAATTGCAATAATGCCTTCAGACAACAAGGTTATTGCTATAAGCATTGCATGCTGCGCGGACTTGTTACTAAAATGGGCCATGGCGGAGGTTGTGCTTAGCAGGCATGTTGGCAATTGGTATTATCACGACGCAGAGCAGCGAGGCGACACTTGAAGGATCTCTATATGACTCAACGTCATCAGAACGGTGACATGGGAAAGCAAACTAGATGCATTCGCAGCTCTCATATTTGCGTAAGAAGTGGTCTTGCTTTGATTCGAGGTGAAGTAGCAAATAGACGAATAGAGTGAGATAGCTTGAGTACTTCTATACAATTTTGGAACATCACTCACCGTGCCTATATAATTTACATTTATTAAAGATGATATGCATTACAAGATAATGCAAGATGATAAAATATCGCTTTCATTTGATTGGTTGCCCTCATCAGTGTCTTAAAATATAAACACATTATTGTAAGCATTATGTCGGTCGACTATGCCAATATGGTTGCACTGTTAGTAATGTAAAAAGGGGAGACGTATCCTGAACCCATTGATGAGAAAGTTTGTCAAAATTGGAAATTTTGGTACTACTGTACGGTTGCCCTACCATCGGGTGTGGCTTTCCCCGCAAAACATACAGTACCTTTAGCCTTAGTGCAAATCGGGCGGCGGAAATCGTACTTCTAAACGAGAAATAAAATCGGCATGTCCCATCTCTGCAACTTAAAACAAAAGAACGATGCATGCATACCATGCCATATATCGTTGCGCAGATTAAGTACCGGTGGAATACGTTTAGCAATACCCATCACATCACTGGACCTGGAGATATTCCATATGCCGGTGACTTAAATACACTATGCTTCACTTGTTGTTGTTCCCATGAAAAACTTACACGTTTAAGTTTGAAACACTTATTCACGTTCGCGAAGTGGTTGTCCTGACGAACAAGCTGTAGCGAAATGCCGCTGCAAATCGTCGTGCTGCTATACAGCCGCCCAGCATCATTGCGCAAATTGTTTCACTCTATAGGCTTGAAGTACCGGGCGCATCCGTTAGCTTGAGCTTATTTTCTCTGCCGTGCACGCCCAAACCTCAGATATATCAGCGGCCCAATCGAATATGAGTACATGATTTTCAACTCGCAGAGATTAATGCAGTGCGCACGCTTCGTCCATGTTCCACATCACATTCTAGGCCGATGACCGGGAAGGATCGAATGGCGTACATATAGGAAAGCGAACCCGAAAAATAGGATCTGCACCGCCTTTTCAGTGAATAAACAGGTAGCAGGGTCGGCGAGGGCCGTAGATAACCATCGGGGAAATATACCTGATATGTGCATGACGAGCCGACGAATCGAAAATCAAGTTGGAACAACAGAATCCCGCCACTTTCACACTCAACCGGTCAATGTGTACGCATACGCCATACGGTACATGCAGCATCATGAAAGTACGAATAAAGCTGCCAAATGGTCAATGCCCTTTGTGTTCACATAGGCATACAATCCTGTCTCGTCTACCCCCTGCTCGGGTAGCCCTGCAGAAAGTAAACTTATGCAGGTCTGGTATTTCCTCTATGAAGAAAACCATCACAAATACTATGATCAGCTAAGGCATTCGGTCGCCTTTGATTTACAAAATATATATATATCTTATAAGGGAATGTGTATCATCCAAATTTCAACAATCTAATAGGAGAAAACAAAGGTACTTGAAGTCCCACCAACACATTCATTGCATTATCTCAAGTTATTCCTGGTGTGGTGGATACATAGTGCAGCCAAGCTTGTGTGGACAAGTTTGTGCCAAATGAATCGGTCTAAGGATAAGTCATTCACATGTATGCACATACAGATTTCTCTTGTGTGGATTCCTCCTTGCGTTATTTGAACTTCGTTCCCAACCGCGGGAAGTTCAAGCCCACAGTTACACACATGCTCATGCAGACCCAATTCACAGAGGCTAACTCTCAACTTGGATCTGCTTCGTCCCAAAGGGCTTGCATTCATCCTGAACTTGGGTGTCATACTATTTATATGATACAAGGCCACAAAGGCCAAGAGGGTTTGCCAAGGTTCCGCAATATAGAATCTTCGTTGTAAAGGCTTGCTTTCCAGCTGTGCAAATGTCTCTTGATGCTTCATTCTAGCATGCCATTACACACTCCCTTAGAAAACATCTTCCGGCCGCTTTACCATTGCGCGGGCCTTGGATTCCCTCCGCGTTCCCAAAATGGCCCAAATCGTTTGAAATCGACCATAAAGCACATTGCATGGACTCATAAGCCACCGGACATGAAGTCTAGGCCTACCAGAACCTGTTGGTGTGCAGAGACCCCGGATTTCAGCTTCATATTGAAACGCTCCATTTAAACCCGTCCTACCTCTGCACATGCCGCCAAGTTGAGGACAGCATTACCGCATCAATAATTTTCAAAGCAAACTGCTGTTGCCCTCCCTGGCTCCTGACCACGACCTCTGGCGGGCACTTCGGCTGCGCATCAAGGAATACTGTCACATACAAGCTGAAGCATGGACTGTGCCTCAGCTCCTAAGATCCTTTTGATGGCTGGCTGTCGCACACGACCAAGCAGCACTCAATGTGACAAGCCGGCTGGAATTGCCGCACTATGCCAGGTCGCGTATGATCATTACAATGCAAACGTGACAATGATTCAAATTTAAAGAAGTCGGGACGGCTGCCCCATCACTTAGCACACCATCAACGCCCCTCACACACGTTGATCACAACCTAGCACTTTGTGGTCACCTGAATTGCCAGCTCGCGTCGCTCTGTGTCATAATCACTTGCAAGCTCGGGCTCCTCTTTGTCCACAGCCGCCTGTAACGGTACCCTCACAATATGAAGCATAGAGAAAGAGAGAGAGAGAGAGAAGACCCCTCCCACTGGGATAGTACCCCACTCGGATAGTACGCTAGCTACAGCCCGAACACTTGATGCTAGGCTCGACACAGCCTCGCCAGCTGGCACAATCAAAATAGCAGCTGCAACCACCTCGTCTGGTCAAACAAGGGTTGAAGCAGCTGCGAGACCCTCTCCCGCACAACGGCCCGCTATTTCAGCTGTACCAGTCCCGCGTGCCTGTACAAGGTCTGCGAAAGCCGCACCACACCTACCAAAGTAAAGAAGCCAGTGTAGCCTCACGAGCTCAAGCATGGGTCAATACAGCCGCAACTTCCTCGACGGCTAGAATGCCACAAGGCACAGTGGGGACACACGCATATCTGCGAGGTGTGTGTTAGGGCAGTTTGCTAGATCACATGTACGCACCGCACTCCTCTTGAAGCTTTCGTCGCCAATCACGCACTCGTCGAGCTCGAGCGAGATGTCCTCCAGAAGGTGCAGCCGCTCCGCCATGTCCCGCACCAGCCGGCGGTCCGCCTCCAGGCCTCCCTGCGTACGCGTAGCCCTCAGATGGGTTATCTGGAGGCGCGGACGGTTCACTTCAAGGGGCGCACGGGCACCTCGTATCGTGCTGCGCTCATTTGCTCGAGGACGAAGCCCCAACCAGTGAGTCCCCCATCTCGTCTCTCACGCGCCGCCTTCTGCCACAGCAGAGCTAACGCCAGCTTTACCTGCCCCAGCATGCGCCCCTCGGAGCTACGGCAATCAGTCCCCTGGCCTCTATCGCGAACGAATGACCTCCTTTCACGAGTCGCTACCGCATACCACGCACAAGATTCACTATCAGAAACGAAAATGGTACCAGAAGGGGCCGGGCATAACGTACTCTGCGAAACGTTAGTGACAAGAGAGAGATAGAGGGGGGTGAAACGCGTCTCCGAATTTCGAGAATCTTTCTTCTCGCGCCCTTCAAATGAGGGCAGCTATAGCTACTTCGTGCGAAAACTTAACAAGGTATCGTATGGCATACCTCAGGCTAAGACATGCCTCACGCAAGTCGAGGGCGCAGTCGTAACGGTACGGACAGCAAGGAAACTCAACACTCACCCAGCTAGGGCTTGAGGCATTTGCCTATCACGTACTGAGGAGTGCGAGCGCATGGCGAGGTAGTGTGTACGGTGGGGCGGCAGGTGGCAGCGCATCACCTCTTCCCAAGGAACCAGCGCAGGATTGCACGCCAAACTATTCAGCCACTTTCTGCGCGCCTTTTCTTTAGCAAGCTTCTGTCGTAACGAGTATGCCGCGTCGTGCGCGTCGCCATTAGCATAACCCCAGTTCCACGTGGGCGAGGCCCAGCCGGTGGGAACCGCAGTTTTTACGGCTTCCGCCAACTCCGGACGGCCAGAGGCGGGTGTACGAGAAGTTGTTCGTGCGCACCTGGCATCGGCCCACCACCACCGAACCCATAAGATACAGTCTTTTGCCTCGCCGGGTGATAAGTTTAGTGCAGCTTTAAGCTGCTCATCCTT
The DNA here is from genome assembly GCA_001247695.2 of Cymbomonas tetramitiformis. NCBI lineage: Eukaryota > Viridiplantae > Chlorophyta > Pyramimonadophyceae > Pyramimonadales > Pyramimonadaceae > Cymbomonas > Cymbomonas tetramitiformis. Next base: position 8,588 of record LGRX02009842.1, on the reverse strand, counting down.
GCCCGCCTCTAGACGACGACGGCAGCCCAGCAGAGAGACTCGACAATGTACTCACGTGACAGAATTGCCACGAGAAAACAGTACATTGAGGAAACTGACCGGGATTTGGCATCGAGATATTTCATTTCTCTGAGAACTTTTTGTCGCCAGAGGATCGGGTGTGTGTTCGTCCTTCGCTCTGCTTTCTCAGGAAGTCCGCGTCGCAACAGTTCCCCTCTGATGCACCACCGTGGCCGACTCAAGGCCGCTTGCACACTTCCCCTCGGAAAAGACATAGAGATAGGAACGCTGGACATACTGCTCGTGATATACGAGGGGAAACACTCGCATGTATTGTCCCAGCAACTTTCGGACTGCGATTTGTTCCAAGGGACACGCGACAATCCGGATCGACTGTTGCTGTTGACGATTCTCAAAGCTGTCTATCGTATGTATCTTGTCTCACATTTCTTTGTTTTCGATGCTCGTATCTAACGACAGAAAGAATCCAATACAACTGTACTCAACTCGGGTGTTTAAAAATCGAGTGTCATGTCATGTCATGTTATATACGAAAAACACTGCATGGTGGGGGCCAATGACAAGCTTGGGAAATGGGGGGGTGGCCAATACGACGATGGCAATACAGATTCACGATTCGAATATCCACATCATTGATCATGTGGAAGATGGAATGCTATTAAGTATATGAATATCTACCGAGAATGAAAATCGGAGCGAATCCCGTTGTATTGCTCACATTTGGACAAAATCGGCAAAATATCCTAATATTAAGAGGAGCATATTCTTATAGCAACCGCATCTGATTGGTAAAACAAGCTCGCGCACTGAAGGATGTGCCCAATGCAGTATTTGATTCTGCGCTGCTTTAGGCCCTTTAGGCCGTAGCAAATTTGCTTCACAACTCACAATGAAAGCGTAGATCCTAGCCGCTAGGTTCCTACGCTAGCCCTTTCCCCTTTGTGACATGAAGACGTTTTCTAATCGGCTGCGGCTACATAGCCCAGCTTGCATGACACATATGACACATATGTGAATGGAAACCCGGTTGTGCCAGAAGTGCTTCTGGCGGTACCGTCCTCATATATTGGCATTCCTTGGATTGGTCGAAATATTGAATGCCAATTTATCGAGCGTTGATGCGGAGCAGCCCTATCATATGACACTGAACATCAAAAAAAAAATGCCCACGCATTTTTATCCCAAAAATTAACATGATACATTTTACATCGTCATCGCTTCGAATCTGAATGGACACCCCAGCCCCCTGCAATCAATCTAAGGATGACCCCCTCCCCCCACCCTCAGGGCAGGGGTCGTCCCTCCGGGAAGAAGTACTGCGGGGGGGCCCCTGCCCCTCCCTCCGTACTTTTTCCAACAGGGGGCGCAAGGCAGAAGGGGGGAGGCGGAGGGGAGGGGGGAGAAGGAAAGAAAGCGAGCGCAGATTTGAAATAAAAAAACGCGGCCGAAGGCCGCGGTCCGGATTTCATATCCTGGGAATGGTCTTCTTGGGAGTGTGGGCGTGGCCTCATTCCCAGGCTACAGCTTAACGACGTCCTAGAGGTCCTAGGGTACCTGTCGCGAACTTATGCACGAAGCGTCCACACAAAGCACAACCCTCTAGCCCTACTACTAGACAGTCTTACTTATTGTCAGTGCCTCCACAACACTAGCTCGGCTTTGCATATGTTTCCTTATATGACTGCACAGTTAGCTTGCTACTGTAACTATACAAAATCTCAAAATTTTTGATATCTCTTTATCTTTTCTCACAACTTATGCAAGCTCTTTTTCTCAACATGAAAAAGACTGTTAATTACAGTTCTGACGCAGTCGCACAAGGACAAGTCCACAAATGTATATCTTTACAAGCAGAAGAATACTGTATCTTACGAATTATATCATAACACTGCTGTTTTCGCGGTCTTAAGCGAGTCCTGGCTATTTTGGGAATCACTGTTACGAAGGCAAAACAAAAATGAGCGTCTGGCTCACCCTGCTACGCCGCCCTACATATTCTCGCTATCTCCAAACAAGTGTAACACCCATCCGTATTTCCGTATCTCGTCACTGTCATAACTCCTCGCGCGTATCGTACTGCGCGTGTCATACGTTCGTCACAGAGACTGCTACAGCAAGTGTCACAACCCGGCTGAGGTACACGATAAGCCGTGGTTTGTGACAGCTGTCGCGAACTTATGCACGAAGCGTCCACACAAAGCACAACTCTCTAGCCCTACTACTAGACAGTCTTACTTATTGTCAGTGCCTCCACAACACTAGCTCGGCTTTGCATATGTTTCCTTATATGACTGCACAGTTAGCTTGCTACTGTAACTATACAAAATCTCAAAATTTTTGATATCTCTTTATCTTTTCTCACAACTTATGCAAGCTCTTTTTCTCAACATCCCCCATCTGTAGCTGCCACTGGTAGCACAGACATTAGACAAGAGCTTGCTCAGCATCTTCTGTCGTAACGCCATCCATTGCGAACTTGCCCATGCTGAAGGTAAACATACCCACTCCAGAAGCTTCTCCTCCTCGCAACATCCTGGCTCTTGTCAAAGGGTTGCGAAACACCATGACCCACATGCATCTTCTGCCAATAGGTCCATGCTCCAAATGCCCAATCACATGTAAGCGTCCAGCGTGACACAGCTTACGAAAGTATTGTGCCCTGCTTTCTGTCATATCTGTCATGTAGTGCGATGGCACATGAATACAAGCCACCACTCGGCTGGCCAGTACTGCCAATGGCAACGCAATATCCAGCACTGCGAACCAGGGTGAAGTCACCACCGCGTCACACACCCCATACTTCTCCTTCCAGGCTCGATAATTGCCCGGTTGTAAAGCATTAAGGGCTTCGTGCCACTTCAACTGCGGATTCCAATCATTGTTCATAACCTTCAGGTGAGGCCATTCCAGCGACATAACCTTGCCAATGACACCTGTGCCAGCCCAAGGATCCCATACCTGTGTGATCTTCTCCCAAGTCACCTCGTGCGCCAAACGTCTGACCTCCTGAGGAACCGTCATCACCAACTCTAAGCCCCAATCCAGTTGACTGGCAATCTTCACCTGAGCTCTGCTCAGTTGCGTCACATCTCCTCTCTTCTGCACTTCCTCGGGGCTCATGGCCTGCACCGTGGACGTCTTGCGGAGACTTCTCGCGCGAGTGTGCTGCTCTGCACACTTCCTGCTCAAGATGGTACGATGGCCCTCATGCCAGAATCCTGGCATCACTTCTGTGATCACTCTGCTGAGCTCCTCCTGGTTTCCCCAGGCCACTCTGTCAGGAAGATCCCCCATGCTCCCTTCTTTTCTGAGCATCTGCCGCGAGGTCAGCGCCTGCCATGGGTCTTCACGTCCCGGCCTCACCGCACGATGCGGACCCACGTCTGCAGGCAACAATACCACATCTGATCCCAGCTTCTCTCTCAGCTGCAGCTCCATGGCCGCCATCTTGTCGACGATTGACGCGCTCACCTCGGCGGCAGCTGCCACCACGGTCCCACCTAAGCACTTGGGACATTGCCAATCCCCTTCAGGTACTCCATCCAGCGCCGGATTCAGACACCACGTGTGATAACCACGGTTACAGGTGTCACACAGCAACATGGCTGCCTCCCCATCTGTCCGCATGCACGCCTCACACGCGAGATGCTTGCTGGGAATGGCTGCACTGCAGTCGTACTGGTCTTTCACTTGTAGGTGACATGGTGCAATATTTTGCACTGTGCTCTTCTCCCGCAGCTTCGTGCTGTCCTCCAACACTACCACTCCATCTCTTTGCACCTTGACTATCTTCAGGATGGCTGGCTTGGTGGCTACCTCCATGCCAGAGCGCGGTTGTTGTCGTATATATACGAAATCGCCTGCCTTGAACTGGTGCGGCTTCGGCTCATAACTGCCACTCCTCCTGTGCTCGTATCGTAAAGTGTCGCGGTGCTGAGCGATCTCCAGGTTGCACCCTGCATGTACCATGAGCCTCTTCACGATGGCGGCTCGCTGTAACAGATCATCAGCCAGTGTCTTCTCCTCCTGCTTCCCAAAGTCCAACTCGGGCCGAGCACGAAGATCCGGTGGCACCGTGGCTTCCTGAGCGAACAGCAAGGTGAATGGCGCCACTCCAGTGGACTGCTGCCTAGCTGCGTTGTAGCTGAGTACGAGTGACCAGAGCATCTCGTCCCACTCGAAGTCCAGGCCCTTGTCGAGGGCCATCTTCTTGAAGCAAAACTTGAGGGTGCGTACCACCCGTTCCGTCAAGCCATTGCTCTCTGGGGAACTCGGTGAAGTCACTCTTCGGTCAATGAGACACTGCTTGCATAGAGCAGAGAACTCACCTTCAAACTCTGTGCCCCCATCCACCAAACATTCTGCAGGAGCCCCAAACACGGATAGAACATGATAGCGAAATGCGTTGGCGATGGTGGCGGCCTCCTTGTCGGGGATTGGAACACACACGACGAATCGCGTGTAGTGCTCAATCATGACCAAGACGCGTTGGTTCCCAGCCTTCGTGGTGCGTTTCGTAGGCCAAGCTAAATCCAGGGACCAGCGATACATGAAGGACTTGATTTCCAGCGGCGTGAGATTCGCCTCCTCCCGTGCATAGTGCGTCTTCACCCTCTGGCAAGTCTGGCACTGAGTGACCACTGCTTGCACATCCTGTTTCATGCCTGCCCAGTAATGACGTTGCCACAACAGGTTCAATGTCCGCCTGATGCCCCAATGGCCAGTCCTCTCATGGTACTCACGCACCAACTGAATCCTGTCACAGGGCTTGGGCACCAGCAGCTCCTTACCACTGACAGTGACCATGTATAACTCGCCTATGAGCTCGTCCCAACGGTGGCGCGCTGCTCTCTTCCTTACCCTGTGATACTCCTCCTTGGGCACCTCCACTCTTCCTCCTGTCTTGACCCACGCGAGGCATAGCTCGTCCTCGTGTACATCGGGGTATCTTTCTCGGAGTGACTCCTGGTTGGTTACGCTGGCTAGCATGGCAACCATTCTCGTAGTGTCAGGCAGCTTAGGCAGCCTCATCTCTTTCTCCTTTGTCACTGGTGCCCACTCTGGGGCTGAGCTCGTCTCTGCTGGCTTGCCTCCAGGTCTTGAAAAGGCCTGCCGGTGACGTGCTTCATAGCCCGCGAGCTTCATGGAGGCCATCTTCCACTGTCTGCGGCGTGGAACAGCGTCGGCGGTGCCTAGCCCCTGTGTACCTTTCTGCCCTTGGCTGCACATGCGTTGCAGTCGTTCTTCCCAGTCCTGATGGCTGAGGCGTCGCGCGACTTGCTGGGTGTAGCCGCTGGAACTGGTGATCCACTCTGCTAGCTGTGCTCGCACCGGCTCAGCCGTGCCCTCGGAGGTGGCAGCCACCTTGGTGGATTTCGCGATAGGGATGGCAACTAGCGTGCCATGTTCCTCCTCCCCACTCTATCTCCTCACTCTTCGGCAGTTTGGTCGTGCTGACCTCGGCAATCGCATACAATAGCTCCATTGCTCTTCGGTCCATAGCAAGGCCAAGCACTCCTGCCAATTCTTCGTCTTTCATGCCATGTGCTGCGCGTAGCTCACCTGCGCTGTACCCCATGGCAACTGCCTTCTCATCCAGGTTGACCTCTCTGGTCTCCCCCACTTCATCATCATCTCCCTTCCTCACCACTGTGCCTGCGCGAGGCGCGCGAAAAGCACGAGAGTTTTGCGTCGCCAAGATGGTTGGCAATACTCTCATGGGCTCCCCTACAACGTTGGCGGTGTAGTGAGGCTTCCTGTCTCCTGTGACGACCCTGCGCGGCTTCCAGCCTCGCTGCAGAATATCGCGCACGTATCTGTCTGGTGGTCTGTCCACCTGCTCCATCACCAGATTGAACTGCTGATTTTGGAACAGATTGCTCCAATATGCTCGTAGACGATGCGCGTATGATCCCGCGCGCGCCGCGTCAAAGGACACCGGCTGGCCCACCACGCTGTTGATGATGGGAAACACCTCCTTCCTGATCTTCGAGTTCTCCCTGTGTGACAGCGGAGAAACGTTTTCCAGCGCATATGCTGGCGGTCTCTGAGGCTGCAGCTGTTGCAGCGTGGAGAGGACTCGCACTGCCTGGTAGAACAGTCTGCTGTGCCTGCCCTCCAGACCAGCCAGCTTGCCAGCTGGTGACAGGTCCTGGCATGGATATCCACACACCATGACCCACTGTTCTCCACTCAATGCCCCTGCATGTACAAGGTCAATGAGGCTGGTGTCTTCGATGTTGCTGGGCAGTTGCTCCAAGTGGGCTGCCTCGGCACGGAACAAGTCAGGATGACGGCGGCTGAGCGCCATGCACCTGGCCCTGGCTACCGTCTGGCTGGACTTCGAGATGTCCTGGTAGAGGTACTTGTTAACCTTAACTCCGCAGCGCAAGAGCATCTCTAGTCCAGCACACAAGCCCCCACACGGCTCATAGCAGACCACGCCCTCTTCTCTGGCTTCCCGGAAGAAGCTCTTGTCAATCACTCTCGTGTCGATCTTCTTCGGCACTTTGAGCTTACCACCCTCCATGGTCTCGTCGCCGTATATCGCCGGTGAGCCTCCGGAATGCATACCCCTGATCGGCCGTACCTGGCTGAGGGCATCCCAGGCGACTCGCGTCAACCTGCCCGAGCACCTGGCCACTTCCGGGTGGTCAGTGTCAAACATGACCCCCTTGTTACACTCCAGCTCTTCTTGGTAGTGCACATCAAACAGTCGATGGACTGCGCTGGTCCCCAGCTGCTCTCTGACCATGTTCTCGCAGTAGTTGGCCACCTGGGCTTCTGGGCTTACTTCGGGACCAAGTGGTGGCTCCCTGGTCACTTCCAAGCAAATGATGTCTGTGAAGCAGCGCGTTGGCCTCTCGGCACGCCCCGCTTCCCTGGCTCGGTCCCCTTCACGATCCAAACGGGCACCAGTCTCGTCTGCGGTGCTGGGCAGTGGGTACCTGGATGGTACATCCGCGTTCTCATTCTTCGGACCTGGTCGGTACTGGACCGTGAACTCAAACTCCTGGAGGCTGATGGCCCAGCGTAGGTGTTGACCTTGTAGGTCCCCCTTCTCCATGAGTGTTGTGAGCGGCGAATGGTCGGTGATCAGCGTGAAGTGGATCCCGTGCAGGTACTGTCGTAATGTGCGGATGGCCCACACCACTGCCAGCATCTCACCCTGGAAGCTCGCGTACTGTCTCTCGGTCTTCGACAGCGAACGGCTGATGACCACACAGATGTGCTCTACGCCATTCTCGTCCTTCTGCCCCAGCACTGCGCCAATGCCATGGTTGCTCCAGTCTGTGTAGAGGAAGATGGGCTTGCTGTAATCAATGGGCTTCAAACATCTCCCCGAACATAGGGCATCCTTCAATGCTTGCAATGCCTGGTCCTGATCCTTCCCCCAAGCTTCCTTGACATCCAACACTTCCTTTCTGAGCAAGTCGTTCAATGGTCGTGCCATCTCTGAGTAGTTGGGTCCCATGGGTTCCCCCACCAGACCTTTGTAATAATTCATGAGTCCAAGGATGGAGCGTACTCCAGTTTTATCCTCGGGCTTGGGCAGCTCTTGGATGGCCTTGCACTTGATGTCCTGCGCACCAATGGTGTTATAGCCGATGCGGTAGCCCAAGAAGTCCACCGTGGCTGACCCGAAGGTCGACTTGCCCGAATGCAGACGTATCCCTGCATCCCCCAAACAAAGTGCGAAGCACGGCTTCCACATCCTTGATGTGCTGCTCAGCGGTGTCTGAGTATATGCACACGTCATCGACGTACGCCACCGTGCAGTGTTGCAGGTCGTGGCGTAGCTCGTAGTCCATGATCCTGATGAAGGCTGCAGTCGCTCCAGCTGCTCCAAACGGCATGGATGTGTAGCGATAAAGCTGGTTGCCCCACCAGAACGCTGTCTTGTCCCTGTCCTCCTCAGTGGTCATGGGAATCTGGTGGAACGCCTTGGTCGCGTCCAGGGTAGTCTTGAACTTGGCCTTGGCCACGCGCTGGTAGAGCTCTTCTGGACGGTGTGGTAACGTGTTATCCTTCAGCGACAACCGATTCGTAGATCGGAGGTCGACGCAGAATCTCGTCGAGGTCCACTGTCCAGTGTCGTGATCCTTCTTCCCCGCGACCACCACGTTGCTGGCGTGTCTGCAGTGCTGCGAAGCCGGCTCGATGAAGCCATATTCCAGCAGTTCCTTGCAGTGCAGGTCGATGATCTCCTGCTCTCCCGGGCTGTATTTCCTCGGTCGTTGGTAAGCTACCTTAGTCTCGTCCTTGAAAGGGATGGCGAAGGTCGCATGTGCCGCGCCCCCATGGTAGCCTTTGATGTCCTGCGGCTTGTTGGCGAAGCAGTAGCTGCACCTCTTTACCACGTTGCGCATCTCTTCCCAATTCTCCTCGGTGAACTCGGGATGTCCTCCAAAGGTGGCATTGAGCTCGGTGTCCAGCCACGCGGCCTCGTCCTTGGTGACCCTGGTCGTGCCTCCTGGCTGTAACGTGTCCAGCACCGTGTGCGGAAGCACCTCGTCCTGCTCCGCCACCATAGCCTCCCATCCGGTGTCCCATTGGCGCGAAGACCT
>LGRX02009840.1:0-15520 GCA_001247695.2 Cymbomonas tetramitiformis | reverse complement strand
CATTAGAAAATGGAGACATCGGCGGGCGCTCTCTCCCATTAGAAAATGGAGTTATCGGCGGGCACCCTCTCCTATTAGAAAATGGAGCCGTCGACGGGCGCTCTCTCCCACTTGAAAATGGAGACATCGGCAAGCACTCTCTCAGAGACTGGAGTCATCGACGGGCGGTCTCTTCAATTAGAAAATGGTGCCGCCGACGGGCGGTCTCTTCCATTAGAAAATGGAGACATCGGCGGGCATCCTGTTTATCAGAAAGGCAAGCGGTAGGGGAGCACATCTTCCATTAGAAAGATGCGCCGTTGGCGAGGGCTCTCCTCTATTGGACAGGGCCCGGCGGTTGGGGCCAGTTGGGATTTTTTTTGGTTAAAAGGGGTAAACTAGTGGTGGTTCTCTACTGCTAGAATGGTGAGCTATCGGCAACCACTTTTTCTGTTGTGTTGGAAAAGCGAGCTGTTAGTGGGAACTCTCCTCCGTAAGAATCGCGAGAGTACTGGCGACTCTTTTCTGCAAGAAAGACGAGACATTACTGGGAGCGGTCTCTTTTGTTAGAAAGGCAAGATATTCCCTTCTATCGGGAAGGCGTTTCAAACCCTCAGCCTATCATCAAGGGATTCCTTAGCCCAAAGTCGCACGTGCTCTGCAGCTGACCTTGGCCATATGGGTAAGCAGCCATCCATGTATTGAGTGCAAGGAGAGTCTGTGGGCAGATATCAGTGATGCAGATCTATCAGCTGGCGGTACAAGGAGACATCTCCTCCGCGATACCGGTGTCGGGCGACCATTGGCTGGTCAGTCCCCTCTTTCGCGAAATCTGTTAAAAGTATGTGGAAGACCTGATTCTGCGAATCTAGCCATCAGCATCTAAAATTGGTCATATTCATCCGAATGATATAAGTATGGCGCTTTCCTTATCACTAAGTGGCAATGCGCACTATTTCATATCCAAGAGTAGATGGGAAAAAAGGGTTATTGAAAGGTGAAAGAAAGCATTTTCAATTGTCTCACTTTGCTTCGCGCCATCAACGCCTACTTGTATATCTGTTTCAAAGAATTTTTCATTTGCTGAGGAGAGCTGCTACCGCCAGGTGGATGTCACTGCAAAGGCAAATCTTGACACATATAAATCTGCGGATGCAGAAATTGGAGCCTTGTGCGATCATCCAATGATATCTTCAATTGTCAGTCTTCGACCAAAGAAAGTTTGGCAAAGTTAATGATAAACTTAGTTCTCATAAAAAAAGGTGAAAAGGCAATAGCATTAACAGAATGCAGTCTGGATTGCATTAATCTGCACTTACGTGTATTCTAGATGGCCACATATGTGCACACATGGAGCACCGCAAGCAGCCATACACAACTATGGAAACATGTGTAAGCATGCCCAGTCGTCATGCATGCTTCTTTTCATCAACAAATCCTTTCGGCATCAAGTGTAAGCTGGCAGGAATGCGATTCTGCGAGGAGAGAGTGATGGGGGATCTACTTTATGTACCCCCACCGTAGCCTCTGGGTTTGTCGTGGCCCCTCCTGTTGGCTTCTGTCACAGTCTGGTTGTCCATATGGTTGCCTTGTCACCGGTACCGCGGCAGCCCTCTCATACATTTACAGTAGCAAGCAATTGTTCATGTATAACAAGGCTCCTATTGGCTCACCCGCATTTTTCTCTTTATCCACAAACCGGAATGATGCTCTCTCCCTCCAAAGTTGTGGACCTACCAGTGAGATGACATGTGTGCACGAACCGATAGGGACCTCGTATCGTAGACTATTGTGAATACATCATTTGGAAAATATTAGACCATTCCGGGATCAATGTTGTTTGCGAGATCCCATCGGATCGATCTGGGGAGCCAAGTTTCTTGCGAGATCATTCGACTTTCGGTCAGAGATACGGGATATAGATCTTGGATCGCTTAGGGTATGGAAACGATCCCAGAATGCTCACAGTACACGAACGATCCGGGAATGGGAACGACCCCAGAAGGTTCAGGGTCAACTCATCGAAAGGTGGGCCGGTCCACTTTTTTACTGTGGCCGGGGTATACCGGTGGTGAGTGAGATAGCACAAAGTGGGTGGGTGAGTGAGTCAAGCATGCATAAAGCGAGTGAGGGAAACCACTTAGTGAACTGTTCACTCAACGGACGTGTGTATGAATCCTTGCAAACACGAAGCCTTGACCGGGAGTCCCGGTGCAATCACTAGTCCAGACCATATATTATCCGTTTTGAGTCCAATGGCCGTCTCAGTGACTGTCCGAATACAGTTCATCGTAGGAGTACCGAGTGACCGCTCGACCGATCGGGGTCCAGGTTGTTTTATATAAATTCTCTCGGTTTATTCACTCTGAGAAATTCTCTCTTAATAGAGAGATAGCTGCTTCAGATGTTGAGTCCACATGTATGCGGCTTGGTGTGTCGTCCGCGCACGCAATATGGTGGTATATCGGAAATAACGATGCCAATGGACGGTACCCGGGCGGAGGGGGGGTCACGGGGAGACATACTTTTGCCCCCACCCCCATAAATTGGGGAGGATCGGCCTCTTCCTGTGTCACCCCTCGGCGTGTGGTGTCACTTGCATCTCACCTGTCCGTGTGTTCGTTTCGCTCTGCGATAATAAAAACAACCCGAGAATTTTATTATCCACCTTAGTCTCTTTCCGGAGTCCAACTTTTGTGCCTGCAGTGATATATATGTATATATATCTCTCTCTTCTTTCATCAGGTTATGGGCCTGTTCCACTTGGATTGTTTTTATGGCATTCGGCAAGCGACTTTGGTCACGGTTGCATCTCCCGCGACACCCGCGACTCCAACGGCTTTTACGTAACGCGTGTCTTCATTTGGCGTCTCCAGCCACGGCATCTCCAACCCCTTGCATCACCAGCACTCTGCCTGCCGTCACTTGGCGGGTTCATCTTCTGGCGTGACGTATCTCGCCACTTTTGACCTCACGAGCATCTCCAGCTACGAAACACACTATTCGATGAAAATGACATTACCATCTATCATTTTTGGATTTATATATATTTCATGAAAATTGGGGTTTAGTGATATTTATGCGCGAAATAGGGATACATAAAGGCAACAAGCTAGAAAAGTGCAGTATGCGTACAATGAAAACATCGAAATGTGCATACATGTATCATTCTTTATTTAAATGTTTACGAGCAGAGTACTTTTCACCCTATACCGTCGAGGCATGACTGATACTATCAGTCAGGGCGGTCGACAAATCCTGCTAATTTATTCAACACACTTCGTTTAAGCGGTTGCGGTCTCTGCTTCTACGTCTTCTTCCTCAAACTCGTCACCCGTGTCTGCTTCCTTCCCCTTCCTCGATTTCTTCTTCTCTATTGGCTTCGTCTCGGCATCGGCATCCGGCTCGTCGTTAAAATTTTGCAGCCGTTGCTGCGTCGAGCTGACCATGTGCTGGTCCTGGTCGAAACCGATCGCGTTCAAACCACACCTCAAGGCGGCCATGGACGTTGAGCCGACGCCGCAACAACCGTCAAGAATCCAGTTGAGTGGATGGCCCTCCTCATCCACCTTGCCCGGATCGTCACCGAGCATGTGAACCTGAATTAGCTCCATCAACAGAGCTTGGGGTTTCCGATGGTTATTGACGACTTTGCCGTCGCGTTTGAACATCTGGTGAACGACCGGGAAGCCGCGCATAAGTGACGCGCGGCTGTAACGTTCACCGTCTCCCAGCTCAAAGTTGGAAATCCACTGCGGCTTTTTAAAAGTCTCCCCCGCGGCACCGCTCTTTACATGGTACCTCAAGACCCCACATTCAAGGTCATTGAAGCGTACGGTCTTGTTGGGGTTCATTTGCACGTTCGCCTTGTGCTAGAAGAACCGCTCCGCGCGGCCGGAGCAGTACTTGTCAATCACCTCCAGAAAATCGGTTTGTTGGACGAAACCGAAAAAAAAAACGACTGTCCATGCCGGGGCGGTGGTCTTGGAGTTGAAATTCTCCAGGAACCGTTTTGCACGGTCTCCTTGGTCATCGCGTCGGGAGTCTTCTCCTTGTCGAGCGCGTAATTGCCGTTGATGATCGCCCCCATGTAGGGCAGTCTCGGGATGTCGTGCTGGAATCTGTATAGGCAGCCCTGACTGGGAGTCCCGGTGCAGGCCCCTATGACAGACCCCTAGGACCAACACTGGACCGCTGACTGATCTATAGGTGCGTGCTGTGACACACGCTGTGTCACAGGTAGGCTAGTATCCGAGACCGTTGCGAGACCGTTCCGGGTATATCTAGCTTAGGGTTTATTTTCTTATGAGAGTTTTATCCACACAGTTCGGGACCCTCTGATATCTAGTGAACTAGGATATTCCGGTAGGTCGTGGCCCCATCCACGCTTTATTCCACTTGCTAGTTTGGCCATGATTGGCTAAACGGCCGCTCGGAGAGGTGGTGCGCGTTTGCGCGTTTGGGCATTAGTGGAGATTATGAGATGAGCGGCTTGCGGTAAGCGACTTGGGCCGCGGCTATGGGGTGCCGGCTTAGATTGGGTTTCGTCGTCGCAATGTCCATTGTCCACGGTTTTCTGCTCGCTCTGATCCTGCCTGCTACCGTATTTTGGGCTGGTGACCTAGGCACCTTTGACTTCGACGACATCTTCCTTCGCCCCTCGCTAGCATGGCCCGACCGCTCTTTCCGTGTCTGTGACGTCACATTTTCTCCGCGACCCTACCCAAACGTGCTGCAGCGTACCGCCTCCCCTCAGGCTTATCTAGAGATGGGAATCACAACGAGATCCAAGAAATCCCTCACGAGGGACAGCGACATCGACGCCTCTCTGAGGTTGATCGACGGGGTACGGAACACGCCGACGGCAGCTACGCCTTCCGTTCCTACCCCCAACCCTGCATCGAACGAAGACGCGGACGTGGCCGTCAGACGTTACTTGCAGGAGCAATCCAAGTTGGTGGACGAGATCTACAAAGCGCGTCTCCATCGGGCTTGGGCCAAGAGTATCCGTGAGGATATTCTTGGTGACAAGAAACATCATTTTCGCGGTACGGACGACGCTGGCCTTCTGTCCGACCTGGTGGTGCAGCTGCGTACGGAGTTTCAGTCGGCTGGTCTGGAGCTGCGTGCCTTTGACCTCGACGACCCTCTGGCACCCGTGGTCAACAGGGTGAATGGGCTTCTCTACGACGTTCTTGCCCTGGTGATTGAGAAGCACAGCAACGCGTTCGTCTGGCTCACTGGTACGGATTCTTCGCCTGACCGAGATGGACGGCGAGCTCTCATCGACGTGATCAAGGGCTGTGTGCCGGTGGCACTACGGGAGTCGCAGCAGGAGGAGCATGCGGCTTTACGTTATCCCGCAAGCGTTGACCCGCAGCCGATTTTGGCTAAGGAGCAGCGTTTGGTGCGGGATAACAAGACTTCAGACTGGACTCCGACCGAGGCAACACGAAAATTATCTCTCTACACCCGCCTCGACCCCGTGTTTTACGCGGCGGTAAAGGTCCGCTATCCCATGGCTGCCGACCTGTCCCACGTGTCCCTTGCTTCTCTTCGCTCCTTGGTGGTCGAGATTTATCAGTCTTGGGCGCAGACGGACGGGGGGAAGGCAGCTTCTGGTGCGGGCGGGGTCTCCGCACACCTCTCCAGCAGTGAGTACGATGCGCTGCTCCAGAAGATCACGGAGCTGACGGAGCTCGTACAGCGGCAGCGGGGTGAGGCCGCTCCGGTTGTGCGTCAACAACGGGAGCGGGTGCAGCAGCGGCAGCAGCAGCAGCGGGGGCAGCAGCCGCGAGGATTCCGTGTGGGGACCCACAAGGCCCCACCGGTGGGATTCGACCGTGACGATCAACGGGCAAGGCCGTTCTGCGGTAGGTGCAAGAAGGCGGGGAAAGGTGAGGCGTATCACTTCTACCGCGACTGCCCGTTGGGCGGGCGCCAACACCCGCCCACCTCTGCCGCGGCATTTTGCGTTCCCATCGACGAGGAGGACGCAGAGGGGGTGCACGCACTCGCCATGTGCGCGTTGTTCCAGCAGGCGGCGGATGACGGAGCGGAGTCCTTCGCGCGTGCGGCAGCCGCGTACGGGCCGCCCGCGGTGCTTTGTGCGGGAGCGGTGGGCGGCATTGACGTGTCCGCCTACGGCTTCACCGTGGAGCAGCAGCCGGCTTCCGAGGGAGATGACATTCTCCGCCGGCTCGACGATCTTGCCGCGGAGGTTCACTCCGCGGCCAACCCGCAGGTGCATTACACTCACGCATCTTTCCCGCCTCCTGCCGGCAACGGGCAGGGGGCTTCGGCTCTGGTGTGCGGACCCGCCGCGGCGGTGGCCACACCGGAGGAGCAGGTTCCGGCAGGTGGTGCGGCGGCATCGGCATCCGCCGTGCCGGCCCCTGCTATGCCTGTCTCGCAGGGAGAAGATGAGAACCCCGCGCCACTTCAATCGGCGCGGGTGACCACCACAGCGGACGCGGACGGTGAGTTCGCTGGGTTCGTTCAGACCGTGAACCACGCCGCCATCGGACAGGTTGATCTCACGGGGTACGACACCGACGATTACGAGGACCTCGCTGACGGCAGCTTCGTCGTGAAGCCGCGGGCCTCGGCCATCTCGGCAAATCACTCGTCGACGCCCGCGGCCCAAGCACCTCACTCTGGTGGTGCTCTGGAGGATTGGCGTGAGGGTGCTCCCCGCAGCTACGGCTGTGGAAAGCCTCCGTGGGGCTTCCCCGCCCACGCGGGCTTGTGGGGGATGCCCTTCCTTCTCTCTTTCATTCTCTTGATCTCTGTCATGGGAGTAGGAGCAGCCACCTACACGGTGGCCAACGACGTCGACCCTGTGCAGGTATCGGGTCGGGCTGCGCTGCAGCCTGTGCTGTGCAGGGGCGAGGAGTCGCCGCTTGACACGGTGCCATGTGCCATCCCGCCTCGTCGCCACCGGCGGGTGCAGCGGCAGCAGGGCCTCTATGTGGCTCCGGTGCCGTGGCATCCCGGGCCGCCGCCACCTGGCATCTTATTTGAGGGCGGTCCTCCGTTGTCGCCGGCATCGTCTTCGGATGACGAGGCGCCACCTTCGGGCAGCACTTGGCAGCACCCTGGTGCGGTGCAGCCTCCCGTGATCGACGGATCAACAACACCGACTCCGTCAAATTCTCTGGCGAATGATTTCTCCGTGACCGACACCTTGCACTTTGGCAGCCCTGTGTTACTCCGCCGTGCCACGGTGGACTACTACAGTGCTCGTTGTGGTGACGGTGCTCCTCTGGCCATTGACCCCGAGTAGTTATGTTTCTGGTTCTGGCAGTACACCACTTTCATGGTGGTGTGCTGAGATGTACTTTGACCTCAACACGGTCTTCAATCTGGTTTATGCTTTTACTTTGACAACTTTGAACTCTTCAATCTGACTTGCTGACACAGAGCTTTTCAGTAGTTTAGCAGGACTTGCATTGCCTGTATGTTTCTGCTCTTGTGCCGGCTAGAGGGTTTCAATTTGTGTATCAGAATTGCACAGTTGAATTAGCAGTTAGGTTTGTCACCCTAGCTCCTGCCCTAACTTATCTTAACATTCTGACTCTCCTAGACAGTCACCACCCACAGTGCTGGGGTGGTGTGCTGGAATCTGTATAGGCAGCCCTGACTGGGAGTCCCGGTGCAGGCCCCTATGACAGACCCCTAGGACCAACACTGGACTGCTGACTGATCTATAGGTTCGTGCTGTGACACACGCTGTGTCACAGGTAGGCTAGTATCCGAGACCGTTGCGAGACCGTTCCGGGTATATCTAGCTTAGGGTTTATTTTCTTATGAGAGTTTTATCCACACAGTTCGGGACCCTCTGATATCTAGTGAACTAGGATATTCCGGTATGTCGTCCAAATCGCCCAAATCGCCCATGACGATCTTCCAACGAGGGTACATCGCCACGTCCTCCATAACTGTGGGCTCGTCCTTATCCAACCCCCCCTCTCCTTGAACCGTAGGCTGCGGCCCATCAGTCCGCGCCTCCCGATGCAGTTTGATGTCGACGAGCACCTCGACCTGTTGCAAGCCTTCAATGTAAGCCGCGCTTATTGGCTCCTGCGCTTCTTTGAGGTTTACCCGCGCGTTCTCGACGTAATTGAAAATCGCTAGCGGAACTTCCCCTCCCCCCCCCGGCGCGCTCCCCCCTTCGCGGATTGCAAGCAGCCGATCAAGGACTCGATTTTCTCTTGAGATCTCCATTAGGTGGCGAACTCCATCTTGAATTGGTCCTAGGTTTCCAACCCTGCCGTGGACACCAAATGCTGTTGTACCATGCGTTCCTTCTTGAACTGGCTGATCATATTGCCCCCCCTCCTTCAGTGAGATCTGCTTCTCAATAATCATGCGCAGATACGTGTCCACCTTGTCGAACTCCGCAAGGATGAATAAAATAGCGAAAACGAGGGAAATGAGGAAGTGTCGACCTGTTCAGACCGGTCCAGACCTGGCCAGACGTGTAAAAGCCCTAGACGACGGCAGCGATGTTGAAATGTGAATATAATTAGCTTACTTAGACGCACAAAATATATGTACATAATGTAAATACGATTATTAGAGAAATATCCTATGCCAATTGCTCATTTCTTTCGTATGACATGCTCACTACCATTTTCAACACAAAAAAGAAATTGCATGCTTCACCGTGTCTTGAAAACATTTTCGTCCGTGTCTTGTAATCTTACCGTTGCGGAGCCCTGCGAGCAAAAATATTTTCAACATTAAAACTTTCAGCACATATATTTTCTAAATATCGCCAAAAACAGCTAATGTCAATTATCTACCCTAATGTCAATTTCATCGAATAGCGTGTTCCTGGCGAGTCTGCACGAGCATTGGGAAACGAGACGTAATAATTTCTCACATACACTGTCCACACGGGTGGATAACTACGTACGCACGCACGGACGACGTACGAACAAACCGTCCATACGGTGTTCACAGTCATGGGCAGGTTTGCACGAGTCCTGGGAAATGGGACCTAAGAATTCCGCAATTAAACTGTTCACACGGGTGGGTAACATGGTCCGTGCGTGCGGACGGCGTACGACCAAGCAACCCATACGGTGTTCACAGTCATGGACGAGTTATTTGCACGAGCAGTGGGAAATAAGACATACGAATTCCGCATTTGCTTTGTCCACACGGGTGGACGACGTCAGACGTACGCACGGGCGACGTACAGCTCTTACGTCCATGCGGTGTACACAGTCACGGATAGAAATTTCGGAGTAAACTCACCGAGTATACCTTGTACCTCCGCTCGGGGGTCTTTGTCCAACATGCCTTCTTTCCACCACGTACGCGCTAGCATGGCTAACTCCGGCGTCAGGAAGAATACGGTGAACAACGTTTCGAGCGGCCACCATCGAAAAATACAGCGAGCTCGACCCGGAATGTATACCCCCTTCACCGTCTTTCCGTCCTCGTATCTCGGTTCCAGGCATTTCGGACACTTGTTGCGGTTGGCGTGCTCGTCCTGAAAGAATTCGGAGCACTCGGGACAATCGTCCACTTCGTTGTATCCCTTGAACATCTCCTTCCACTTCTGCAATACTTGTGCATAGGTAGATGGAACCGCTGCGATGTGAGTATGTGCACTATCGGCTTTGTCGATGTAGTGAACACGCAGAATGTTCAGAATCGCATCGAAGTAGGCCTGCGAGCTGTTGTGGTGGTTGTGGGAGACGAGAAGATCCAACCCGAAATTGTTCGCCACAACGTCCGCGGACGCTTGGACGTTTTCTGCAGTTTCATGCACACACACATCCTCAAAGAACACATGAATGTGATGAATGCTGAATTGCTGACTTAGCTGATAAGGAGGACCTACCTCTGCGCTTGGGTCCTCTTGAGGTCCCAAGAAGAGCCGATTGATTTTTTCGATCGTCACATTTGCTGCCTCGTGGATAGCAACATCTTCTGGGAATTCCTCCTCATCACTGTGTTCATGTTGTTGAACGACGATCGCTCTTAATTGGAAGATGCGCTCTAAATTGGAAGATTTTTTGAAGGTCATTGTTTTGATGTTTTTTACATTATTTTAAACATATCATGCCCAAAAAATAGGGTGGTTATAATTTTGGAAGTTTTTCTCATCGTATGAGGCGGGGTTTTCAGAATTCTTACGCGTGACTCTTAGGCATATTGAGGAGTGTTCCAAAAATCCACATATGGTATTAGATCGAGATTAAAGGTTATAAAATGGAAGTAAAAAGGGAAAAATATGTACCTGTTTATCGTATGTTTGATATTTTCATCGATTTCAGCACAATTTTGCCAAAACCCCCCTCAAACCCTATGCTTTATCACACGCGTATTCACAAAGGGCGGGTAACATATGTAAAGGTTCTTGCTAATGGACCCGTCACGTGCTATGTTATAATGTAGTTTGCCATAAAACATATTTGAACAAATAAACTATCAAGCACTTGCATCTCCGTGCAGATTTCTGGAGCAAATGGCCCTCTAGCGGGGGAAACCCTAAGTGGTAACACCAATTTAGGGTGTAAGCACAACCACATGTGTACATGCATGCACATACGAACTCTTGACTGCACTTATTTACTCTTCAGAGTTCTCCAGCAGTGCTTTTAAAAGCTCAGCTTTCTCCTCACAACCTGGAATTCCGCCTTGAACACCAGATTTTGCGGTCTCATCCCAGCATGTCAACACCTCGTTCACGTCAAATGTAGACTTCATGCGAAGGGTGCGGGCACCCCGTACGAAAGCTCCAGCCTCACAGAGTTGTTCTACCGTCTCGAACGTTCTCCGTGACTGTGCTGGCAACCAGAACTGCCAGGTTATCTCCTTCCGTGAGGCATGCTGCCCCACCACCTCCACGAAATGGAGTGGGAGTGACTTACCGCCGTCCGGGAGCATAACGTTGAACCAACACTTGTCGCTGGCTTCCCCGCCTGCAACGGTCACGGCATAGCTGCCCACAGTCATGTCCTCGAACCGGTAGTCGGCTGCCAAGTGTTCCTTCTGCGATGCCAAACGCATCCCACGGTCATATAGACTCTCGTCAACACCGGAGGAGTGCTCATCGTCGCCATCATCCGTGCCCTCACTGCTGCTGGGCTGTTTCTGCTGTTTTGGCTGCTTTCCAGGCTTCTTCTTGCGCGCTGCAACCTGCCGACTCCGACTGCGAGTGGCAAGATCCATCTCCATATCAGTATCATCGCTGTCGCCTTCGGAGGCGGGTGAAGTTCTGCGCGCCCTGTTTTGCCTTTGTGCGCCTGAAAACCTCTTGCGAGCAGCAGGTGGATCTCCTCCTCTCCGACTCCTCTTTCCATTTGCTTCACGCACACCTGCCTCTGCACGAACTGCGGGAGCTTCTTCACCAGCTTCTTCTGCCTCTGCACGAACTGCGGGAGCTTCTTCACCAGCATCTTCTGCCTTCAAAAGCTGGATCAGGCGTTCCAACTTCTTGGTCTTGGTCGTAAGACCCCGCAGTTCAGCATTCCGCTCAGATAACACTCGGTGTAAGTGTTTATCCTCGTACCTGCGTAAGCGAACCCTAGTTTGAAACTTCTCTATACACTTCGTATTATCTTCGCATACTCTTACACCGCAATGACGGACTCTCACGACGACGAGACTAGAATCCTGAGGGAAGTTTTTCCCTGGATGAGTGAGGGTTTTCTTAGCGAAAATCAAGAACAAGGAACGACCTCTTCTACCGTCGTTCCGAACACACCAGGAACAACGGACTCGGACGACGAGGTTACAATCTTGCGGCAGGTTTTTCCTTGGTTGCAAAGCTCCACAACAGCGACACCTACTGAAGACGAAGCGACGACTTCTTCTACCGGGAATCAAAGGACTCCCGCAACACAGGAGCAAGCCGCCACCACCACCAACTCGGAAAGAGAGGAAGGAAACAAGTGCGTCGTCTGCTTAGAAATAGTTTTCCCTGCGGAAACGTGGGTTTCAGGGTTAGGATGTGACTGCAAAAACGTGCTGTATCATCACCCTTGTTTCCAGGCCTACTTGGCAAGTTGCACGGATATTGCAAAATGCCCTTGTTGTAGGAAGATCTGGAGCTAGAACAAGAAACCTACCTGACTTTGCTTAGACACTTGAAGGACAACAATGACAAAATAAATATAAATAAGGTATAAATGAGATCGCACTAGGCTGGTAAACGGTCGTCTTACCTTCTGGAAATCAGCTCAGTACAATACTTGGCCTCGCGCATAAAAGCCACAACCTCGTTGATGTCAATATTTTTCAGGACTTCTTTCTCCACCACTTGTTTCTTATGCGTCACGCCGTCGAAACATACATTGAACTGCTCCGCCTTAGCATACCGCGTCTTCAAGATCCCATCGCATTTGACTGTAGATGCGCGGGTATGCGCACGTGTCAGCAGCAGTGAAAGGTCCCACTTCGGAGGTAATCGCTCGGGATGTCGCTCTCGCACGGCCTCCACCTTCAAAGGCAAGGGGAAGGTTGCTTTCAATTCCTCGTGTCGTTGTTGGCTCACCAGATCTGGCGTTGCGGCTCGGAGTCCCAATAGACAGCTCCGCGTTGTTTGCTCCATGTCCAATACCTTGTTTCCCTTCCCCTTGCGCTTCCATTCCGGGTTGTCCATATAGCCCGGGGCGGAGTCGACGTCGGGATAACTGGTACAAATAATCAGCCCAAGGTTCGGGTCCTCGTCCACGCCACTTGGTAGCCATTCCTTGAACCTGTCACCAAACTTGTACTTCGCTCGGACGAGCTTGTCCGGAGCGACGTAAAAGCACCAAGTATGCACCTTGCGGTCTCGTCCAGCGTGGCCACCAAACTCTTCGTTCAAGTGCGGGTCGATCCACGATTTGAAGTCCAAGTTGCAGCCGACGACGTACGTGTGCTTGTTGATGGTTGTTATCGTCCAGGCAAAGAGAAAGGCAATCCATTGTTCCAAAGATATGAACCAATGGCCTTTTTTATCCGCGGTCTTACCCCACAACAGCATCTTCAGCAACCCGAAAAAGCCATCGACGTCGTTGTGGGAGTGGCCTACGGGCAGACGGTGTAGGTAGATCTCTTTGTACAGCCCGTGGTGAACCAGGATGCAGAAGAAGGCGAAAACATGCCGGTTCCAGTTTTCCGACCCTCCGTCCATTTGCACGTGGCATGTTTGCCGAAAGTGCCGCTCCGTGTTCTCCACCACATACCGTAGCAGAATATTGAGCGTCGTGAGGCACATGTTCACGTCTTTGCCAGGAACCCATGGCATAAGTAAACACAT
Source organism: Cymbomonas tetramitiformis (assembly GCA_001247695.2). Classification (NCBI taxonomy): domain Eukaryota; kingdom Viridiplantae; phylum Chlorophyta; class Pyramimonadophyceae; order Pyramimonadales; family Pyramimonadaceae; genus Cymbomonas; species Cymbomonas tetramitiformis. Next base: position 2,277 of record LGRX02009840.1, on the reverse strand, counting down.
GCACAACACCGTGCCGTGCATCACGACTGCTTGCAGATGAAGGTGGAAGAAACTTCCAGCTTTGTCGCTCATCGCCTTGACCTTCACGGGGAAGTGCGGACAAACGGTGTTGTTGTTTGCCGCCCCGTCGAAACAATACGAGTCACTGATGCCGAACTGGTTGGCACTATCAGCACGGGTGTTATTGTACTGAGCTCTCTCATTTTGATAATCACTCCGGTGCGCGTCGTTAAGCGTCTTCCAGTCCTCCAGGTCCTCCAAGTCCTTTACAGCACGGCGCTGCTTCGTCAAGATTTCGCATGTCGTGCACTTACCTGCACAATCCTTCCGCTTGCGCATGGTAATATGCTTCGCGCGGAGGTACTCGCGCAGATACTTGCGAAACCGCGTGATTTTAACCTGATAAACGCCGCGACGCATAAGCTTGTATGCGGCATAACAATCGGCTGGTCGGATCGGATTCATTTGGAGTTTGCCGTTTTGAGGTTGTGGCTCCGCCAACGGCAACAGCTCGTGAGCAGCGTACTCCAAGAAATAAGTCCAGTTCAGGTTCGTCGGGTCGTTGTACAGCGTCAAATTCCTCTTCCTTGTGCTCTCCAGCATGCCGCCCCCACACACGTGCGCGTGCCACTTGAACCATGTGCTTTCGGGAATAAAGTGCAGTCGTCGAAACGCATCCTTGCAGACTTTCTTGCCCAGGAACGTCAGCGAGTCGAACATCTCTATTTCAAGCTTCTGCGAACCGGGCTTGAACCTACGCGCACGAGTGAGCTCCGCGACGATGTTCTCCTTGAACTGGCGACCGTTTAGCGTAGACTTCTCACGTAAGTACGCCTGCACGGGACGATACTCGAATTGGGACAGACAGCGCCTCCCACACCTGCATTCGTTGGCGGGGTCCATCAGATCCCCGATCTTTGTCACGCTTTCCGCAGTATTGTTGGGCCCATATCCCGACGTTTTGGATTCTGCTTCCGGTTCGGAACGCTTCGCCTTTCTTGGGTTGATGGTTTTCGTCTTGCATATAAAGTCTTCCACCGTTTCATAGTAATAATCTTCTGAACCATAAGAATTAGACGAAGCGCTAAGCTCAGATTCGCCTTCAGAGCACGACGAGCATAACATATTTCCTTCCTTCCCGCTTTAGCGACTTGGCGCCTTCTCAAATGTTTAAGCTTCAAAGTTTCAAAACTAATGACCGGCGCGACGTTCCAGGCGTTCGAGCGTTTGATTGCCTTTCAATCGTCACATGTAGTCAGATCGCACTAGTCATATCACTAGTGCGATCTGATTTCGCACTAGTCGCGCGACTAGTACGGACTAGTGGCGTGAGTAGTGCGATATGCTATCTTTAAGAGTTGATTTTCACTATCGCAAGTATACTTTTCTGTGGACACAACTTTTTATCTTCTTTCTTCTCACTTACCATACTCCTACGTAATCATGTCTGACGAAAAACTCTTTGGTGAAGGCTTCAAAGCGCAATCGGTGGAAGACCTTGACAACAACGGCACACAAGAGGTCCGACACTGCGCCAAGATCCTTAAACGCTTGTTGACGGACGAGCAGCTGCAAACGATTTTCCCCATTTCGGGGAACAAAAGTCAACTGTCCGGAACGGGGTTGGAGGTGTTGCTCACTCCCGATATCATTGAGAACTGTTTTGAACACTACACGCCGGCCGACGCGGCGTGTTACCGCAACCTGGCGTCGTGGCAATTTCTGAAATCGGTGACGCAAACCCAGTTCGTGGAAAAGCTGGAGGAGGCGGAGAAACGAGGCACAAAACCTGGATTGTTTGATATTTTCAACAAGGGGGACGCGGCGGAGAAGAAGGAGGAGGCGAAGAAGGAGGGCGAAGGGGAGGATGAGGACGAGGATGAGGACGAGGATGAGGACGAGGTGGAGGACGACCAAGGGGACGAATTTGAGATCCACTGCGCACAGCCCGCCGCAGAGGACCCAGAGAAGAAGTACACGACCTTCGCAACTAAGAACGGTTTTGAGGTGATGTACAAGCTGGACGAGGACGGGGTCCAGCAGCCCGCTGGACTCGAGAATTCGGACGAGGACAACGACCGGTTGGTTCTCTGGAACTACTCAGAGAACTTGCTGATGAAGGCGGAGCTCACATTGGTGCGAGTAAATCAGTACTTGCCGCATTCTCAAAAGCATCTGGTGCACGTCATTAAAAAGTTCCAAGTCCCCAAGCAACCGGCGGAAGAGACCGTCGACTTTGATGAGGAAAACTACCGCATCCTGACGGCGTTGGCGCCA
>LGRX02009839.1:0-15320 GCA_001247695.2 Cymbomonas tetramitiformis | reverse complement strand
TGCCATCTGCCACTCGCGGCGCGCTCTCTCCCCCCCAAAAGAAAAGCGGTCCGCTCCCGGACGCTTCACTCTCGGTGGCCCTAAGGGGAGGGCGCGGGTGAGCACCTCGGTGTGCTCACCTCGTGCCTTTTCTAAAAATATTACGGTGGGTATACCCACCGCAACGCCAAACTTTGCAAGCTCGTACCGACCGCACAAGTAGGTTGCGGGGGTTAGACATATGGATTTTCTGTGACCCAAGAGGTTGATTAAAGGACGGAAAACTTAATTTACACGACTCCGATAAGTTTTGGGCACATTACACAACCTTGAAGTTGGGGAAATAACGGTGGGTAGAAAACTTCGCTTACGGTGGGTATACCCATTCAACTCTATTTGCAGACTTCTGCAGCTTGGTATAACATCAATATACTTATTTTTTCGATATGTACTTTGATTTTGGTATATAACCGACGTACTTTTTGGTACAATATGTGCTGCCACCTCGCAGCCCTCCGACACTTGCACATTCAAAATCAGGTACTATGCACACCAAATATACTATATACACAGTGCATTCCGATGATATTAGGGTTTGGGTATTTGGGTTCGTTTGGCCCGTTATCAAGTCATTTCTGGCGCATGTGGAGGCTCCATAGAGATTCACGGGAGTGTCTAGAACAAGTTGGTCACTGGTGACATGCCGTGATTCGCAACCAATCATCGGTAATTATTGATACCCTTCGGGTGGGTATACCCACCGTAAGCACCTCTTACGGTGGGTATACCCACCCTTCGTAGAATAGGCACTCGTGGCGACACGCATGCAAGGGTGAGCCTCCTTGCAGGCGCGTGGCGATGCGTCCCGTCGAGACGGGTGCACTCGCCCGGAGCTTGGGGCTCGCCGGCCTCATCAGCACCCCGAGTGTGGGTGCCGCGCTCCGCGCTCGGCGGCGGGGCATGCGTGCGCGGTGTGCTGCTCCCAGGCACGCGCATTAACCTCTGCAAGGAGGCCCGATGCGCCTGGACGCGGTGCACACGCTGCGCGCTACTCCCCAGGCACCATGCGTCTGGTGTGCCTGGCGGGGCAGCGGCGCGTCACGCAGCCCGAGACAGCACTGCGAGAGCTGCTGCCTCATGGCGGTGCGCCCGGCGCGCTCGCGGTGGCTGCCATCTGCCACTCGCGGCGCGCTCTCTCCCCCCCAAAAGAAAAGCGGTCCGCTCCCGGACGCTCGTACAGTCTAGTGTCATTCCTGTATGTCATCTTCGGTGGTCAGCCTGTGTCACTCATCTCGGGTATATATCGTTTGTATATCCGAGTTTAGTGATCCGTTGTTTCACCGTCGGCAGCGGGTCCCCACTGCCTGTTCAGCTGTTTCCAGCAGGGCATGTCCCGCCTCCAGGTGCAGACGGCTGAAGCCGCGGGTGAGGAGCATACGGTGCGGACCTGGCTGCCTGCCAGGCATGTCTCGGCGGTGCATGCGCAGGGGCTGGGGCTGGAGCCGGTGGGCCGGGCAGCTACGGAGCTGCTCAGGGCGTGCACCTACGTGATGTTTGCCTTCGTCCTGCCTTCACCTTCGGCCGGCCAGAGACGGGCGTCTCCATGCGCAGGGGGCACATCAGCATCACAGGTGATGACATATCCGTGGTTCTCCACAAGGAGAAAGGCAGGGGGGACGTGCGCCTCATGAGGAGGCTCACCATCCCCGCAGCGGGGGTGGCGGGGCTTGTGCAGCTCCTGCAACACTGGCAGCAGGTGCGGGATGCCTGTTGGGGGCAGCGCCCGGTGACGGGCTCGGAAGTGCGGGGCAGCGGCTACTGGAGGTTGCCGTGGGAGCGGCAAGGGAAGCTCCAGTCGGCGCAAGCTAATGGCTGGGTGCAGTTGGCATTGGGGAGGCTGGGGTGTGTCCCTCCGGAAGGGGGACACTTCTCTGGCCACAACACCCGCAAGGGGGCTTGTACCTGTGCCAGGGCTGTGGGCGCGGCGCTTGAGAAGTGCTGCTTCCAGGGCGGCTGGTATCAACTGTCCTCTACCATCCACTCCTACATTGACCTGGGAGCTGTTCCCGACGAGCACATGGAGAAGTACTTCGGGTGGACCACTCCGAGATGGCGGCAGCGGCAGCAGCGGCAGCCTGGCACGGAGCAGTGTGCCTAATGATCTCTGTTACATGGCAATGAGATGTGAAGAGCAAAAGAAATGGTTAAATTGGAGCCTGCGGAATTTTAGAGGTTTCTGTGCCGGTAGATCGATCGGAGTTTCCTGAGCCGTTAGATCAAATCAGCAGCTGAGTTACATCTAAAGGCTTTACACACGACAGTATTTAGGAGTTCCGCCCGGGGGAATCCGCAGCTCTTCTTTTGCCTTCCCTACCCACCCAACCCAAAAGACTAAACATTTTGCCTTAGAAGCTGTGCATCAGCCTAAAAAGCATGTGAAGCTGTGAATCAGCCTAGAGAAGACATTCCAAAAGAGATTTTCTCTCATACACTTAAAAGCATGTAAGAAGAAAGCTATTTTTAATGAAATGCTATGCAGTGTGCCTGTTGGCAATGAGATGTGAAGAGCAAAAGAAATTACCAAAAACGTTTCCAGATTATGCATGAGAACCTCATCTTGCTCACACAACTTTCGACGGCACTATGAATATCGGTGCGAAAACCAAAATTTGCGCTTCAGGGATGCTGAGTACTACTAGATTTTCGCTCGCATCGCTCTGCACAGATACCTGCTCGCCGATAGGGCTCGGTGTCGCGGTCCTGCCGACCTTAAACACCTACTGACAACATACGTGTCCTTATCTTTCGAACACTCTCCGCCTGTCCTTGAATTTCTCTTAGAGGTTTTACATCTTGACACGAGCAGCGCCTCGCCTTGGGGATTTTAGGGTTTTGTTTCTTTCCCGCGCAATATCTTATCGCCTGCATTGCTGTCGTCACTCTCTCTAGCTTTATATCAGCAATGTACCTAATTTATGTGCCTGATATTTTTCATCCTTGTTTGCCACAGCTAGTTTTCACTTCTCTACCGAACTTCTAAGTGCTCGTATCACTCCATAACGTTGCTTGCAGCGGATTTCCGTTCAAATGGACCTTTTGCTGTACTTGTCTCTGTTTTTCATTATGTTGGGGTCTTTCTGTACTCGACTGACAGAGGGATGTGTATACTGTTGCATGCAATTTACATCAATGATCCCTGGCTGGCCCTTTTTTGAACCGGCCTTCCCTCGAGAGCGCGGAGGCCGGCCAACCGAAGTCGCAACTCAAACACAATAGTGCTCACGTGGTGCGAGCCGGTGGGTATAGCAGTACTTTGCCTGAAGACAAGCATCTTGCGGAAGATACAAGCAGGATACGCACGGATGTCTGTTTGCGGAGGCTGTCACAAGTGCCACACGGCCGACGCGCGTTTTTAAGCAGCGCAAGGAAGTTGGCGATCGCCCGCTTGGCTAAAATAATAACCAGGACGCTTCTTCAAAAGCGTTTCCGTGCCCTATCCCGCCAACTGCCTTGCACGAAAGTCGCAGATGCTGTTCCGAACGGCTACAGCCCTTATTGTCGCCGCCTCCGCTTATTGTCTGCCTTATTGTCTGGCCGCTCTTTTCAGCCACCATCGCCGTCGTTGCAAAGGACTCACGGTCATCCGTTTCGATCTCCTGGAGGCGCGCGATGCGAACGAGCTTAACAGGCTCCGGCACGCGCTCTCTACGGATGGTTTCGTGCACCTGGTGGAACATGGCACTTGCCCTGCGCCTGTCCTTGCGGCAGCCCGCGCCTTCTTTGCACTGCCCGCCGACATCAAGGCGCGCTTCTCACACCCGCGCAAGGGCTTCGTCCCAGTCAACGGCTGCGTCAACGCGGTGCGCCCACCGGCACTCCACGAAAAGTTCTCGTGCGGCCGGGTGAGCGGCGTGGACCGCACTGACCCATACTACTGCCCGTACGACTCATCGCCGTACGGCTCTGTCGAGGAAGCGCAGCTTTACTTCGGCGACGAAAACATTTTCCCCGACGAGGTGGCCGCCCCGTGCTTCCAAGCACTCTATGAAGGCTATTACGAAGCAATGGAGGCTTTGGTCAGGTCGCTACATGCAGCCATCGCGATTTCACTAGGCTTGGACGAGCACTTCTTCGAGGCAGCACTTGCCAAGCACGTGACGAACCTGGCGGCGCTGCACTACCCAGGGGGAGTCGCTGAGGCGGACAACCTGCGGGTCAAACCCCACACCGATCCGACAACGCTGACGATCCTGGCGCACGAGGGTGGCGATGCGAGTGGCCTGCAAGTGCTTGCGCATACGGATGACCTGACTGACAGATGGGTGGATGTAGGCCGGCATGCCGATGCGCTCGTCGTCAACGTCGGCGATCTGCTGAAATTCTGGACTAATGGCCACCTCACCAGTACGCGGCACCGTGTAAAGGGCTGTATGGAACCGCGTCTCAGTCTGGTGTACTTCTGCAACCCAGGTTACGACACTTGGATTGAAGCACCTCCTGCCCTCTGTCCCCATGGACCTAGAGCGCGCTTCGTGCCGTTCCGCTCAGGTGACAGGTCGCACTTTGCGCAACAGGCCCGGGACCAGCAGGGACTTCCGGACCGCCAGTTACTAAGTAAACGAAGGGAACGCTAGACCCTTCAGCACAGTGACTTGTCATCTTTGTAGTGACCACGATTGACCTGTTACATAACATTCTTTATGGTGGGATGTCCGTTTGGAACTAATATCCCGATTTCTCCTCTGCTGGTACATAAAAGAATGTATGTGCTTGTTGATTTGAACTTCTTTCGCACTCACAGTCTGCGTTGTACCGCCTGTGTTGTAGTGTACACAACATCTTTTTTTTACCATGTAAAGATATATTTTGAAAAATGCTATTTAGTTGTACATATATGCTATATGATATCAATTCTCACCTCTGGAAGTGCAGTTTTGTATGTACAGATACCCAATACCTTGAATGATCCGGCCACAATCAAGAACTTTTATGTCGTGGCATTTGCGCTGTCTTAGCGAGCAAGTGTATGCACGGTTACACTGGAGTGCAACTCATAACTACATGTACATCGTTACATGCCTGCTTCGAAGTAGTTTTGGTATCATTTCTAAAGGATAAAACAGCATGTTCGTCACGGGCAGTCCTTTCGCTCTTCAGTGGAAGAGAAGCCGGAGGAATAACACCCATATCAGGCACGAGGCATAGTTGTTCACTACCTGCAGCGGCACCATTATGGCATCCGGTAGCAATACATGATACACACAATACTTATTACGCTCGTTGACAACCCATGACCCGCTTTGTCGTTATTGCGCCAGGCACCAGTCGAAATATTTTGGATCACTATTTTCGGCCATTGTGAGCAGGGGATATCCTCAGCTCTTAGCTTGTCATTGAATGTTACGCGGATATCTCAATAATTATTTCCTCAGACGTTTGAAAGTGTTTTTTAAAATCATACACGGGTTTTGGATCACAGATTACTGTCACGAAGCAGCCGAATATATACAAACGTCTTCACTGTTGATGCCATCATCACATGGCTCATTGCTGCTTCGTATATAACTATTATGTCACAGTCTTCAGGGCAACCAACATCAGGTCACAGATATCATGCCGCCAAGCCCTGGGGTTGCAAATTACAAATATCAGGCCCATGATGCACCTTCCTGACACAGCTTCCCGCGCCCCATAGAAAAAGCTACCCGCAGAACTCTCGATGCTGTCCCACAAAATTCAATGTTCAGTTCTAACTTGGCTTGCTGGTTCCTCGTATCACTGCTACTGATTCGCTCATTTCCGACAGGGCAACTGCATAGCAATACCATAAAGCTTGCTCAGCAAAGAAGATGCCGCCGGTCATATCATTCAATTCCGAGCATGCCGCAAACATTAAGAAGTATTCAATGCAATTGAGTGAATCTTAGTTTACGGGTACGCCTCATAACCCTGCTCCACCCCGGCCTGCTTCACAAGCAACTCCTAGTTTGTTCATATCTTTGCATTCCGGAGCACAGAACTCGTGCGGATACTCCGGAGGCCCCTCCACCTCACACAGCACCCCCTGCAAGCAGTCAACCGATTCCATCAGACTTGTGGTAGCCTTGAAAGGCAATTCGAATCTGAGCCTCCGCGTGGGCGTGGAGAGCAGTCTCGGGTGTAGCATCCCAGTCTGATGTCAGCGCATGACGGCTGGGGCTCTCAGGGCGAGCGACTCAAGGATTCGTTTTGTGGTGCTGTCATGCGCATTGTAGATAGGTAAACAGCTCAGGACAATTTGGTGGATGCTGCTAAATCTGCGCGGAGATGGGCGCAGATAGCATACAGATCAATGCAACAAAGTGATCTTGGATGACTGCTTCACGAGTCTTCCCAATGCCCAATACCGCAGGCTGTCCACAAATATACACATGCGACTTACCGGGCCTTTGTAAGAGCCCCCATATCCTGCTCCACTCAACGCCGAGCCACGCAAACACCCAAAACCGAACCCACAGACAAATCATCCACACACTTGTGTCATTGCTCTAACTCCCCCTCCCCTCTGCTAACTTGGTGGTGGTGGGACAAATGATCCACAGATAACTCACTAATCCACTATCATGGGACTGAGCCTGAGGGTGGAATCACCACAGTGCCAGTTGATCCACTGTCGAGGGACTGAGCCTGAGGGTGGAATCACCACAGTGCCAGTTGCTCCACTGTCGAGGGACTGAGCCTGAGGGTGGAATCACCACAGTGCCAGTTGATCCACGGTCGAGGACTGAGCCTGAGGGTGGAATCACCACAGTGCCGGTTGCTCCACTGTCGAGGACTGAGCCTGAGGGTGGAATCACCACAGTGCCAGTTGCTCCACTGTCGAGGACTGAGCCTGAGGTGGAATCACCACAGTGCCAGTTGCTCCACTGTCGAGGGACTGAGCCTGAGGGTGGAATCACCACAGTGCCAGTTGCTCCACTGTCGAGGACTGAGCCTGAGGGTGGAATCACCACAGTGCCAGTTGCTCCACTGTCGAGGGACTGAGCCTGAGGGTGGAATCACCACAGTGCCAGTTGCTCCACTGTCGAGGGACTGAGCCTGAGGGTGGAATCACCACAGTGCCAGTTGCTCCACTGTCGAGGGACTGAGCCTGAGGGTGAAATCACGCTAGCTGCCATCAAGTTGGATCTGGGAGCCCACCTGGTGCGAGGTAGGGACCCGGAGGGGGGGAGATGCAGCTTGAGTTGTCTCCGTGGATGTACTGCACGAGGTGGTAGTGACGGTACAGGTCATCCTCGCAGGTCACCGCCACAGAACCCTTGCTTGGCTTGACGTCAAAGGTTTGAAGCTTGGCATACTGATGCACCATCCATGATCGGTCAAGCCCCATATGCGCCCATACACTGGGCACCCCTACCATACACAAGTATTCTGGAGTCTTCTTCGGCCGACCGGTCCCTCAAGCTCAAGACATACAGCATCGTCTGCATCCGGTTGACCGGTCTCTCCAGACATAAAACATCTTCAGCCTCCGGTTGACCGGTCTCTCCAGACATACAGCATCTTCTGCCTCCGGTTGACCGGTCTCTCCAGACATACGACATCTTCTGCCTCCGGTTGACCGGTCTCTCCAGACATACCTCATCTTCTGCCTCCGGTTGACCGGTCTCTCAAGACATATAGGCGCCTATACAGCATCTTCTGCCTCCGGTTGACCGGTCTCTCCAGACATACCTCATCTTCTGCCTCCGGTTGACCGGTCTCTCAAGACATATAGGCGCCTATACGGCATCTTCTGCCTCCGGTTGACCGGTCTCTCCAGATATACAGCATTTTCTGCCTCCGGTTGACCGGTCTCTCCAGACACACAGCATCTTCGGCCTCCGGTTGACCGGTCTCTCAAGATATACAACATCTTCTGCTTCCAGTTGACCGGTCTCTCAAGTCATACAGCATCTTCTGCCTCCGGTTGACCGGTCTCTCAAGACAAACAGAATCTTCTGCCTCCGGTTGACCGGTCTCTCAAGACAAACAGCATCTTCAGGCTCCTGTTGACCGGTCTCTCAAGACAAGCAGCATCTTCTGCCTCCGGTTAATCGGTCTCTCAAGACAAACAGCATCTTCAGGCTGGCTAACTTTACACTTTCTGGTGCACTGCGTGTAGATGGGGAGGCAGATGCCGAGGAGCGCTGCTGCAGAGCCTCCGTACAATCCGAGCAGAAGGTTCCAGATACCAGTTTCGTTTCCGATGGCGCAAAGAGAGGGGAGCATGCGAGCGACTCGGATCCATCGCGACTCAATCCCAGCCGTGCATCCTTGAACCATCGAGTAACCATGGTTTACGAAGCAGGAAGCTTGGCAAACGGAGGCAGGCGTTGGAGGTGCGCAGCCTGCGAAGCCTGACGAGCTGAGGCAGCGATGCGGTACCTCTGTGAAGTACTGGTGCATGAATCTCAGCACCTCATCCAAGTCCATCTTGCCCATCAGCGTTTGGCCGTTTTGGGCTATGCGCGCCGCGCGTGCAGGATCCGCCTGGAAGCGGTCCCCTTGCCCTCACCTCAGGGCCTGCATCACAGGTGTCGTGGGGTAGCCCGCGCACGCCCGGCGCATGGGGGGGAGCGAGCGCGCCGGCGACTTTCCGCCACGTGGCGACCCGCGCGTCAAGACATCCCACACGGCGTGGAACGCCAGGAGTCATGCATCCGCAAAGTGCTCATGCGCCGGGTGGATCCGCGCAGCAGCAGCACGTGAGGGAGGAGAGGGGTGGCTCTTGACTCTCGGAGCACCTCTAGCTCTTCAATGACTGCAGGGATATCCTCTGGCTTCTCCACGGTGATGTAATGCTCCCCGTCCCTGCGCCAAGGCTTAAACCATATTTCAGGCCTCGCCGCTCGATGGCAGTGCGGCCTCCCGCAGGCTGCCGGGCGAGGGCCCCAAATGGAGAGCCGGAGGGCGGCTGAAACCCTGGGCACGGGCGTGGGCGCGCTGCGTGACTGCGGGAGCCAGGCGGGCTGGGCACTCTTCCAGGCGGGCAGAAGGCTGCCGGCAGGAAGTGGGCTGCGGCGGGGGCGGCACGAATGGGCAGGCGCGCAGGGAACGGGGCACGGTCGCGGCGCAGACCTGAGGACTTTTTCGTAGAACTCGTAGTTCCCTGTACGGCTGCCCCCGCGCCTCGTCAGCAACTTAGGCTGCGGCAACCGGATGACCCGCCAGGCTGGCGAGATCCTACAGTACTGGATACTGGATACTATATATTCTCTCTCTCTCTCTATATATAGAGAGAGAGCGCTCATGTTTGAGCCCCACATGCAAGCCACATGCCACTGCAGGGCAAGCTGATGGTGTGACAGGGCTTACCGTCTGCATATCGGACATGGATCACCACCGATCCTGTTAACTCCCCCCATCATCCCCTGAGCTGATTTTCACTGCATGCCATTACCCAACCACATGATCCCTGGGGAGGGCTCGAGGGCCGCAGGATATGCTCGTCAGAAGTACCGTCATCGAGGGCCGCAGGACATGCTCGTCACCGAAGTACCGTCATCGAGGGCCGCAGGATAAGCTCGTCAGAAGTACCGTCATCGAGGGCCGCAGGATATGCTCGTCAGAAGCACCGTCATCGAGGGCCGCAGGATATGCTCGTCAGAAGCACCGTCATCGTCGTCCAAGCAACCCACAAAAGCAACGGAACGACTAATGGAGGTTTCAAAAGCAGCCACCAGCCAATAAACCTTAGTATGGGAATATCCTAAGTCAGAGCTCCTGCCTGTTTTACGAATTGGTCATCAGGAATCACCCGTCACACCAGTTCTGCCTGTTTTACGAAATGGTCATCAGGAATCACCCGTCACGCCAATTCTGCCTGTTTTACGAACTGGTCATCAGGAATCACCCATCACGCCAGTTCTGCCTGTTTTACGAACTGGTCATCAGGAATCACCTGTCACGCCAATTCTGTTCAAATTGGAGTGCAACAGAATTTTTGTGGTTTCAGACTTTCAGAATCCGTGACTCCTGCTGCAGTAGAGCCGAATGACACATGTAGCTCCGTGACACAAACAGGATGTACAAGTAGCCACGAAGCGACACGCCTGTTCAGCTCTGTTCCTTTTGCTCTTGCAAACAGGAACTTCACGGGTACCTACGGTACTCTGTGAGGCACACTGCAAATCCGATTTTGTAATTTTCTTCACCTGTTTCACCGGTAAAACAGTAGAGTAGGTAGTGACTAGACCACTTGGTTGTACGACGGCGATCGAACGACGACAGGAGATCTGACAGTGAAGTCGCGGGGACGGCGTTTACGACTTCAAACGACGGCTTCACAGCGACTACGACAGTACAATTGACTTCACTGTTACTCCTCTGAGGGAGAGAGAATGGCTGGTTCTTCGAAGGGCAAGACCACAGAGGATTTCCCTCCCCTCCCGGCGAAGCCAGACATCGGGCAGGCTTCCCCTTCCCCGGCAGCACCGTCCACTCAGGACGTGCTGTTACAACAAATTCTGACGATGCAAAAGCAGCAGAGTGAGCTGCTTGAGATGCAGAGGCAGCAGGCAGAAGATCATCGACTGCTGCGTGCCGATCATCAACGTCTAGCACAAATCAACGTTGAGCTGGAGGCGAAGGTGGCAGCGAAGTCTGGGACTTCTGACCCGGAATCCGCAGCCACGTCCGCCGAGAAACTCCTGGAGAGAAGGAAGAAGCTGGACTACGTGCCAGCAGCCTCCGTCAACCCGTTCCCAACGCGTCCGGCGACACTGGCAACGAGGATGCCGCAGTTGTACGACCTACACGGCAACAAGACGTACGACTCGCTCTCCAAGAAGTCCAACTCTTCCATGAAGTACGAGTGCATGGTGCTAGCTCCAGCGCTGTCCTACTTGCACGACGTGGTGATCGCGTGCAACCAGACGTTGGACGAACATGAGGACTCAGGATTGGCACTGAGAGACTTAGTGAAACACTTACACGAGGTTTCCAACTCTGTCCACGGCGTGTACGCTTTACTGTGCAACCGGTGGACGATGCTGGAACTGCGCGGGCAGCTGGAGCAGGAGCCGGGTTCTTCGCAGCGGGGAGGACAAGAAGCTCTACGCGCGAAGCTGCAGTTCGTGGAGGACAGGGTCTACCAGGCAGCGGACGGCGTGGTGGCGGACGAGGTGTTGCAGCAATGGCTGAACGACTTCGACAAGAACCGCGGCAGAGCAGTGCTGAACATTGCGTCCAAGAACGCGGCGAACGCGGAAACGCGGGTTCCGAAAGATCCACGGGACCGTGATCGCTGGAAGGAGCGTAAGAACAAGGAGAAGGACGGTACGAAGCAGCCTACCGACAAAGGCGGCAACAAAGGCCGGGGCGGAAAGCCCGCGGCCGATGCGTGATGTGCGTGCCGCCACCCCCTCCAGCGCAACAGCCCTCTCCGGGCGCTGGACGGGGGAAACTCACCTTGCAGCAGCGGGTGAGACAGCGGAGGGGAGCATGGCGCGCGGCGGGCGCCAGTTCCGAGGTGATGCAATGGATTACTCACGGGGTGAAGTTGAGGTGGAAGCGCGGGCCTCCACCTCCGTTCGACCACGGGGTGTCACTGAGGGATGCGACGCGGCAGCAGCAGGTGTGGCTGGACGCGGAGAAGGAGAGGCTGCTAGAGAACGGGGCCTGGACGAGAGCGACGAGAAGATCTCACGTTTCGCGCGCCTTTTTGGTGCCGAAGCCGGGTACGAACAAGTGGAGACTGGTGGTGGACTTCCGATGGCTGAACCAGTGGTGTTTAAAAAATCGTGTGAAGATGGAGACGCTGAAGAAACTAAGGAGACTGGCGAAACCGGGCGACTGGTGCTTCAGCTTCGACCTCCAGGACGGTTTTCACGCGCTGGGAATCCACCCGGACTTCCAGAAGTTCATGCAGTTCGACCTGCAAGGGGACCTGCTTCAATGTTCAGCGATGCCGTTCGGATGGAGCGACTCTCCGAGAGTTTTCTGCAAGTTCGTACGCGTGATGGTGGAGGCTTTGCGTTCGCCACAGGCGGCGGAGGATCGCAGAGAAATCAAGAGGCTGCGGGACGGTTCCGCAGTACGACAGCGATGGTCAGTCCGTCGCAGGACCGGTGGTGCTGGCGGGGACGCGAACCGTCACAGCGGAATGCGAGTGCTACCGTACATGGACGATTTTCTGGTGCTGGTCGACTCTCAGCGAGAAGGCTTTCTGCGTCGAGAAAAAGTTCAACTGGTGCTTCATCGACTTGGCCTACGGCGGAACGAGAAGAAGGGCCACTGGGAGCCTACGCAGGTAGTGGAGCACCTCGGGCTGGAAGTGGACCTGAAGCTGGGACAATTCCGTGTGACAGAACGACGGGTGCACAAAATCCACGCAAAGGCGAAGGAGATCCTGTGCGATGCAGCGAGAAATCGGAGGTGGATTCCTGCCAGGAGACTGGCGTCCTTCACGGGACTCTGCCAATCCGTGTACTTGGCAGTACCAGCGGCGCGGCTCTACCTACGGGAGCTCTACTTCGTGCTGGCGGAGAAACGCAGCTGGGGAGCGAAGGTAAAAATCTCACGTTCAGCTCGGGGGGACTTAGAATGGTGGTCCAGGCTGCCTGTGATGAGCAGGTGGAACGGACGCAAAATCTGGAGATCCCCGACGAGAGCGAAGGTGCACACGGACTCTTCGATGACGGCGTGGGGAGGAGTGCTGAACCTGAAGTTCCCCGCGCGAGGTTTCTGGCCAGACGAGATGCGCTGCTGGCACATTACGCACCTAGAACTGGAAGGCCGTGTACAAGACCGTACAGGCGTTCTTGCAGGAGCTGGAGGGCAAGGTCGTACGACTCTACTGCGACAACCAGGCGGTGGTGGCGATGCTGTCACACTTCACCTCCAGAAACCCGGACCTGATGAGGAGAATGAGGAGACTCTGGCTGCTACTGGATCTGCACGACATCGAGTTGCAGGCTCGGTACATCCGCAGCGAGGCCAACGTGTGGGCCGACAACCTTTCGCGTTGCGAGGACTTGGACGACTGGAGGCTGAATCGAGACTGGTTCGTGTGGGCCAACAAGCAGTGGGGGCCCTACACAGTCGACCGGTTCGCTTCCGAGATCTCCGCGCAGCTTCCTCGGTACTACGCTGCGTGGAAAGACCCGAAGTGCGAAGGTGTGGACTCTCTGACGTACGACTGGCGGGGGGAGAACAATTGGGTGAACCCCCCGTGGGCGCTGCTGGACGAGGTGGCGCACAAGCTGCGGGAGGAGGGGGCCGCTGCTACGGTGGTGGCTCCGTACTGGCCGGGACAGTCCCAGGGAGCTGGAAGCCCTGGCCACCGAGGTGGTGATCATGCCACGGCGCAGGGACCTGTTCACTCCGAGCAGGCTGGGAGGGTCCGAGCTGCTCGGGCCCTCAAAATGGGACGCTGTGATGTTCTTCATCGAGGCGCGCCCGTGAGTTACTACGCTGCTGAAGTACGAAGAAGCTCTGCTACGAGTACGACAGCAAGCAAGGTGACCGTGGGTACAAAAATCGAGGTGTTCTGGGAGGACGATGACTGCTTCTACCCGGGTGTGGTGAAGGAGTTCAACGAGGACGGAAAGGCGCACGTGCTGTACGACGACGGCGACGAGGAGACGCTAGACTTGTCCGAAGAGAACTTCAAAATCATCCACAGCACGGACGAGACTACAGACGCGGACGGCGAGAACACCGAGCGGAGCAGCGGAGGCAACTACGAAGAGTACAAGCGCGGTGGTGCTGTACAAAATTTCCTCACGCGCTCACTTTGTGAGCGGTGGAGGAGTGAGTTGGGACCTTCCCGGCTCACCGAACTGGCGGTGTCGATGCAGAGAAAGGCACTGCTGGACACGACGAAGGACAACTACGGACCGAAGGCACGGCGATTCATTTTATTTTGTGAGCGTGACCAACGGCCGTGGCTGCCAGCGTCGGAGGCGACTGTGTTGCTGTACATCGCCTCTCTGTTGGAGGACGGGAACATCCAGTCGGCATCATTACAGCCGTACCTGTCCGCCATCAACAACTACCACGAGGACCTTGGTCACCCTGGACCGGCGAAGGGGCGCTCTGTGACCCGAGCTGGGAAGGGGATGGCTACCATCCAGGCGGAGCTGGCCGTGCAGGAGGAGAACATCGAGACCCAGCGGACGTGGCTGCCAGCAGCACACGTACGAAGGGTGCACGAAGCAGCGCTGAAGTTCAATCCGAGATCGCCTGAGGAGCTGAAGCTACTGCGAGCCTTGACCTACGTGGTGGTGGCCTTCGTGACCTTCGGCAGACCGGACACGGGGACCTCGTTGTCACGGCAGCACGTTCATTGTGGCGACGAGGAGTTCTCAGTGGTGCTGCTGAAGGAGAAGGGTCGGCGACACCATCGAGTGAAGCGACGCCTTACGATCCCCTGGAAGGGGGTGGCTCTGTTGAAGGAGCTGATCGAGCACTGGGAGTTCTACCGTGACACAGCTTGGAGCATTTCTGCGAAGACTCAACCTGACAGCTACTGGCTGCTACCCGAGGACCCGAAGAACTTCAAGGCTTCCGTGGCTAATGACTGGATTGGTCTAGCTCTCAGCGAGCTGGACTGCAGACCTCCTGAAGGAGGTCACTTTTCTGCACACAGCACCCGGAAGGGTGCCACGACGTGTGCTCGAGCTGTGGGTGTTACAATGGAGAAAGTGTGCTTCCTGGGAGGCTGGTCACAGTTCTCTTCGGCAGTGCAACACTACATCGACCCGACAGCTCTGAGGGACACAGACATGGACTACTACTTCGCTTGGTTAACATGGTCACAGTGACAGAGATCAGATTTCTTGTGTGTGCCTCACAGTTTCATCTTTGGTTTCATGGCAAATGAGGATTCGAGCAAAAGAGAAATGTTCAAATTGGAGTGCAACAGAATTTTTGTGGTTTCAGACTTTCAGAATCCGTGACTCCTGCTGCAGTAGAGCCGAATGACACATGTAGCTCCGTGACACAAACAGGATGTACAAGTAGCCACGAAGCGACACGCCTGTTCAGCTCTGTTCCTTTTGCTCTTCCCACCGCTCCCGACCCAGAGGACTCTTTCCTTTTGGTGACGTGCACAGACAGTCTGGACATATCATCAAAAACATGAATTTAGAAAGCATGTAAAAAGCACAAAATGCATTTTAAACACTTTACAAAATCATTTTAATGAAATGTATTGCAGTGCCTGCCTTTGGCAAATGAGGATTCGAGCAAAAGAGAAATGCCTGTTTTACGAACTGGTCATCAGGAATCACCCGTCACACCAGTTCTGCCTGTTTTACGAACTGGTCATCAGGAATCACCCGTCACGCCAGTTCTGCCTGTTTTACGAACTGGTCATC
>LGRX02009838.1:0-30180 GCA_001247695.2 Cymbomonas tetramitiformis | reverse complement strand
AAGCGAAGGCAAACTAAGGCCTTCATACGATGCGTGTTCATCGTCATCGCGTGGTGCATGTCCTTTTGTGGGAATTTTGGGGGCTCCCCTTTACCCCCCCTTCCCACAATGTGTGGGGAAGGGGGCGGGGACCTAGGGTTGCGCCGCAGGCTTTGAATCGTCTTGGCATCAAGTAAATTACCTTACTTACTTAGTCAATCAGCAGCAGCAGCAGCAGCAGCAGCAGCAGTAGCAGCAGCACCAAAGCTCGAATCCCAACGGGCGATACAGTCGAATGTTCCATCTCACGGTCGCCAGACGCTAACGATGACAGTGCCACAACAGTCGCGTGTATGTACCACGACGCCACCCACGCGTTATGGCATGGCATGCTGGGAAGCAAAAAGCGAAGCACTGTCGCGCACATGATCCTACGGTCAGATAGTGTAATGGCGAAAATGATTTAAACATCGCATGGCCGACGCGATGTTCGGAAATCAGATAGATTCGCTTTTACATTGCATAGCAGACGCGAGGATCGAGAAATGTCAAATCATTAATGGAATGGCAGACTCGATGTTCATGTTCGGATCTCTCGAGTGCGCCACGTCGGCAAGATAAATAATCCCATCGACCGTCAGGTGCGCCTAGTGGAGATCTTAATTTAAGATCGACCGGGCCTAGTACTTACTCAGCAGCAGCAGCAACAGCAAAGCGCGAATCCCAACGGGCGACACAGACGAACTTCCGATCTCACGATCGCCAGACGCTAACGATGACAGTGCCACTGCAGTCGCGTACATTTATCGCGACGCCACCCTCGCGTTATGGCATAGCATGTTGGGAAGCAAAAAGCGAAGCACTGTCGCGCACATGATCCTACGGTCAGATGGCCTAGTGGAGATCTCTTTTTGAGATCGATCCGCCTAGTATCTTATAAGCATGTTACTCACCGTTCTGTAACACGACTACACGAGCACACCTGTTCTTATGGTCTATAAATAGTAATGGAGATTTTCACTGTTTGAGATGGGTCGAGCGTATTCCATCGCGGGGAAAATGCATGCGCGAAGGGACTCGAACCCATGACCTCCCGCTTGCGTATGTGATCGCTATATATATGATATATAGGATGGTAGCATGGCAATAGTCTCGGAGCTGATGGACAAGCAGGAGTGGCGTCCAGTGCGGATTCTAGTATTGTTCAGTGACACAGGATCAGTAGAGAAGAGCTTTACTCAGTATTTTCCAAAGGCAACTGTAGTAACTCTGGATCAGGATCCACGATGGCAACCCACACACCTGTCTGCAATAGAGGACTGGGATCCCACGCAGTATCCTCCTGGATTCTTTGATGACATATGGGCCAGCCCGCCTTGCACCCAGTACAGCCAGGCACGAACCACAGGTGGACCACCAGATATGACAGCAACCGATAATTGTGTACAGCGCACCCTGGACATCATAGAATATCTGAAACCATTACACTGGTTCGTGGAAAACCCCGCCGGGCGCTACCCCAATGCCTTGCGCATGCGACCCGTGATGCGAGAGTTGCCACCACCACTGTTTTGCACCTGTTGCAAATATGGGGAACAGTATAAGAAACCCACCTGTATATGGACCAGTAGCCCCCCAATGCAGCCTCTGATGGAATGTACTGCGAGGACACCCTGTGCCAGTAAAATAATGGGCCATGGAAGGGCACCCTAACACAACTCAGATAGGACCACACCCTGGACAGGATGGTGCGCGCAGTGCTAGGGCAGTATATCCCATACCAGCCCCCTTGCTACATCACTTGTTTCGTCACCTTACTTTCACCATTCCCAAACACAACTGTATCATGAATCATGCGATACCCATACGCCTGCTACATGAAGACACGCTACCGAGGAGAAATCTCAGGGCGCCGAGACCGCAAGAAAAAGTGGAGACCTGCGAACTGAGGAGTACCTTCACTCTGCGAAGCGGCTGAGCGTTGGCAGCGTGAGCTGTGGAAGGAGAGTTGGGAAAGCCAGTGAGTAGAGCAATACGTAATAACCGCGAGAGCGAAGGGGACCGACCCAAGGACGAAGGGGCGCCGAACCCAAGAACCGAGCTGACATAATAGACGCATGCATACGCATATTTGACATATCGCCTGTTATATATTATATGAGTGAGTGGATCAGGAGATTGCCACCACTTAAGGGGGGAGTTGTGCCGGAGGTATTTGAATTACCTGCATGTCATGCGTCATCTGATCGAATACTGTAATTAGGCGGGAAATTAGCAGTAGACTGAAATCAGAGTGACAGATGTCAAATGAGACAAGATCAGAAGACTTGAGCAGGTAGATCAGTATATAAGAGCCGATCAGGGTTAGCGGCGCAGTTTCCGTTTCCAGTACATTTGAGTTAATATCTCCGAATCCTCGTGCAAACCCGAAGTTGGTAGCACAATCTATCTTACCGTTACAATCGTATACCTTATACCTATCTACTTATCTTCTTATCTTCTTGTGTGTGATAATGCCTGCTTGCATGTATCACCCGATCTATTCTGTGGACATAATTATCTCGACTTCACCGATCCGTTCGTCTCGGGTGCCGTGTGTAAACCCCACGCATTTTGTGTTTCCACCCCACGCGTGTGTTTTTGCCCCACACGTGGGGTGTTGTATTATGTAATGATCATCACACCGCATCCACGATCAGTCATATCGATTCAAAACTTCAAATATCGTTACGCCGTCTCTCGTGTTCATTATTTCTTGAAAATTCTTTTGACTTGGCGGTTCAAAGACAAACATATATTATCACCAAATATGGTGAAGAAACAAAAGGTAATTGTCAAGGTTGATATACAACCTTTCAGACTATGCGGCTGCTATTGGACTGTAGCAACACGCAATGATATTTGGTGGGGTATGAGTGCAGTCTCTGGTGTCCAGAAGTGTCTGCTTGAGCGCAATGCTCCTCATATACCTCAATGCTCTCACGCTTCATAAGCGTTACCACCATCGGGTTGTGAACCCGAGAGCATTGGGTGAACTAACAGTATCGGCTGGTCGAATTAGCCTGTTGATACTCGCATGATGTTCAGTTCATGCTTGAAACGAAGACGCGTCCTCTCAGAACAGTTTGTTCTTCAAGAACTTGTCTTGTTTCGCCATCGAGATGCCGTACTCGGCCTCTCGATGACAGATGTCACTCATGGTGAGTGGATGACAAATATTATGACTGTACATGTCATAGTCGACCGTACTGACAATACTTGACGACTGTATGTCATTATAACATATGACATGACATGACATGATATGACATGTATGACACATATGACACATATGTCATCGGTCATATCCCTGACAGATCTCCCCTCTTAGAAGAGTTGTGACCTCACAATATAGGGTGCATACCTTTGTATATGTCTTTGATGTCTTTGTTGTTGAGCTGGTACCAGTCTTCTTACACCCACGAGGCGTCCCTCAAGGTGTTTTAGGATATTGGGGGGAACTGAGTCCACTTTAAACCCTCACCTTAGGCATATAGCCTTACAGTCCTTAGGATGTAGCCCCCATGAATTGCGTATCGTATTTCAGAGTGACGTTTCAAGGTATCTTCCGAGGTTTACGTTACGGATAGATATTGCGCTGCCGTTCGTATCGTATTTCAGAGTGACGTTTTTACGGCTTTATATAATGCATCCACCTCTTCCTCCCCTCAGAGAGCTTACTCCCCCGAGGTTCACAGGAATACTATGGAGGGTCCCTTTCAGGCTTGGTTTAATGCAAACGGAGTGGGCCCTGCTTAACGAGATATCGGAGGGTCTCTATGAGTCCACTTTAAATCCTCACCCGATCTGCCCCAGTGCTCCTTTTATTTTTCGGTCCGGTACGCGCGCACTGACGAACATTTCATAGATTGGATTCGACAACGTACTAATGTGAAATTCGTTTAGTTATGTATGTCAATCATAACTCAGGATCACAACTCCGTCCACCTCAGTATCCGGTAGCTGCGGATTACTGGCCATAAGATCCGAATGACAAACCACGGTCTGGCAAAGGTAGCATAGCAGTTTTTATTTATCCACAGATATGGTACCCGCATGTATGCGTATCTGTGCAAGGGTATGATTTGGCACAAGGCTCACTACACCTTAGCAAGGAAGGATCAATTTCCGGCTCCTTATGCAACATAATGACAGAACATTAAGAGCAAGGTATATAGATGATCGACATGTATTAGTATATATTACAAGAAGTAAGGGCAATAGGCTTAATATAATGTTAGCCTTCATAGGCAGCTATCATGTCTGCTGCATCGGTCAGCTCTGTGGCTTTGACCCAGGTGTCATGCTCAGGGCCGTAGCCTGCATATCGCACTAAATAGTACTTGACACCTCTAGTGATCTTATCTGAGAGTATATGTGATATCTCAAACAGTGGTTGCCCTTCTTCGGTGATCATCTGTGGCAGAGGCAAAGGTGCTTGAATTGAGTCATTGTACAGCTCTATTCTGGATACAGGCTGAACCGGATGGATACGAATGTCGAGATCCCCGAAATCTAGCTCATAAGCACGTCCATGGCTGACAACTTTAGATATGGTAAACGGCCCAATGTATGGCTGCTTAAAGTGTCTGCCTGCCTCTGTCAAACCAGTCCATTGAATAAACTCAGTCCGTAGAAGAACTTTCTGCCCGACTGCAAATTGTCGGGGCATGTGAGTCTTATTGAATCTGGCTCGCTCGGTTGATTTCTGCTGCTCGGGAAATGTTATCTAGATATCTACCGCGTTGGCATGTATAGCCGAATACTGGTCAAAATGATCTCGAATAGCATTCTGTATTGGAACAGGAGCTTCTGGCGGAATAGTGATTGCCAGATCATGAGGCGAAAGTGGCTGCGCCATCGAGTCGAGATAAAATGGTGTGTAACCAGTCGTAGCAGAAACCGTGTTGTTAATTGCAAACTCCACCAGAGGCAACTTGTCCTCCCACGAATTGGCTGAAGTATCATTGCAACAACACCTGAGGAGAAAAAATACTATCTAATCAGTTATAAACCAGAGGATGGTGAATCATGCATCAAACAAAATGAAAAATACCTGAGGATGTCCTCAATGAAGGCATGCCTTCTCTCATTGTTTGCATTCGACTGTGGATGGTGTGAAGACGTCATAGACAATCTCGTACCAGTAGATTTCCACAGTGTTTGCCAGAATGAAGAAGTAAATCTGGGGTCTCGATCTGAGATGATGTTCCTCGGAAGACCATGGAGCTTGAAGATATGCTGCATATATATTGAAGCAGTATGCTGAGCAGTCCAGGTCATGTTGAAGGGAATGAGATGACAGCGATGAGAGAATTGGCACATTACCACAAATATACTGTCGTGCCCATTAGTGGTGATAGGCAGGTCAGTAATCCAGTCAAGAGATACATCAAGCCATTTTGTCTTAGGCACACAATATCGTATATGTGACTGACCATAAGGTTTGTGTCTCCTCGTTTTCTGGCGTTGGCACACGGGGCACTCCCGAATGTACTGAATGGCTGCCTTCGTCATTCCTGGCCAGTAATATCGGCTACGCAATAAATGAAGCATGCGATTTTTGCCTACATGACCAGAAATAGTGGCTGAGTGGCACTCATGAAGTAGAATGTGGCGAAGCTGTGTGATCTCACCGTCATCTGTAGGAACTTTGGCAGTAGGTGGAATGTAAAGCTGTCTGCCATATATGGTCTTGCGATAGATCAACCCCTGAATGAGCTCGAATTTGCTGACTGACTGTGATGATGTAGATAATGCCAGCTTAGATAATACAGTCTGTGCAAATGTGTCACGATCATACTGAGATATGATAATGTCGTGGAGCTGATGACCTGATGATGCAGATATAAGAGTAATGAATGTAGAATCTGTAGACGGAATGTCTGTTGAATGTGCCTCGCCGCTGTCTATATGTTGCAGACAATCAGTGAGTTCAAAGAGAGTAGAAATACGGGTAAGTGCATCTGCAACCTTATTCTTCTCGCCAGAAATGTGCTCTATTCGAAAGTTGTACTCGGAGAGCTCATCCCACCACCTCGCCTGTTTGGGGCTTAGTGTGGATTTGGACTGGAAATAGACCAGTGGCTGATGATCTGAGCGAACAATAGTCTCTGGAGCTCCCAGCAAGATGTGGCGAAAGAACCGGAAGCCCTCCACAATGGCAAATAGCTCAATCTCGGGAATAGGCCAGCGTCTCTGTGTATCAGAAGGAGTGACGCTGTGATAACCACATGGCTTCATACCTTTTCCTTGATCCTGCAATACTACTTGACCAACGTGTGTGCCTGATCCATCGACCTCCATAATAGATGGCAGTTTCTGATCTGGAAGCTGTAGTACTGGAGCATGGCAGATGGCACTTTTGAGATTATCAAATGCCTGCTGCTGCTCAGTTTCCCAGACAAACTCTGCATTATCCTTAAGGAGACGATTGAGCGGCTCGGCAATCTTGGAGAACTTTGGTATAAATCTCCTAAACTGGCCGACCATGCCCAAGAATGACCGAAGAGATGATTTGCCATCTTTAGCCATACGGCGTAGAGGCTGCTTACCAACGGTTGGACCATAGGACACTGGAGGCTGAATAGCCATGACTGCACGGATTATGTCTTCGATGATTGAAAGGCCTGCCTCTGAGATGTGGTGTCCGATAAAATCGATGGATCTGACGAACAACTCAACCTTAGAAGGCCTGATGTAGAACTGATGATCTCTGCAGCGCTGTAAGAACTGTCGAACATGCTTCACGTGGCTGTCAAAATATGGACTGTACACTATGGTGTCATCCATGAAAATGACCAAGAACTGATCGACGAAGTCAAAAAATGCTCGATTTCCAACACGTAGAGCGGTCGCAGGAGCGTTAGTTAACCCGAAGGGCATCACTGTCCACTCGTATG
Source organism: Cymbomonas tetramitiformis (assembly GCA_001247695.2). NCBI lineage: Eukaryota > Viridiplantae > Chlorophyta > Pyramimonadophyceae > Pyramimonadales > Pyramimonadaceae > Cymbomonas > Cymbomonas tetramitiformis. The sequence continues at coordinate 23,260 of LGRX02009838.1, read as the reverse complement.
AATCATATCTAGTACGTATTACTGTCTTATGGATGTCGTCTATTAGATGGATGGGTATCTGATGGAAAAACTGGTTGTATGAAATCAAACCTGCTGAACCATCGTGCCCCCTTAAGTTGTTCTAGAAGGGTGTCATGAGGTGGCAATGGATACGTGTCCTTTATGGTGATGTTATTAAGGGCTCGATAATCACAGCACATCCTCCACTTTTCCCCCGGCTTAGGAGCGAAAATGATTGGGCACCCATATGGTGATGATGATGGACGAAGGATACCCAGCTCGACATATTCGATGATCTGTCGTGTGAGCTCCTCCATCATAGGCACTGGAATAGTACGAAGTGGCTGTGATGGTGGCTTATGCCCAGGTTCAATGTTGATGCGATGATATCTACCTTCAAACCGTTCTGGCCTATGGCCAGCTGGAAGATCCTCCTGGAAAATATCTGAAAAGTCTTCTCTGATTAGATCACGTGCTGCTGTGACCTCTGGGTCTTCCATGGTAGTGTCTGAGTCTGCAGCTGCCATTACCAACTCACCATCGACCTATGAGAAGAAGAAAAAAGATAAGCTACGGCTTCTTCAGCCGACCCACTGGATCGTATACGTCGTAGGTGCTTCCTCATAGTGGTGGCACTGACCAATTCCATTTCAGGAAGGTCATCTGAATCTGGAGTCTGTTCAACTCTGGACGAAACTGTGCGAACACTGGAACCTGATGAGTGTTTCCTGGTGATCGTCATATTCTTGGACTGGAAGTCAATGTGTGGGTTCCTTCTTTCCAACCAATCCTTTCCCAGGATGACTGTGAAGGGTTTCATGTCAATAATATAGAAATCTTCTGTATGCTTATACTTACCCAGCGTGAATGCAGCATTGGGAAGATAGGATGTACAGGGTAATTGGCTTCCTCCAGCCAATCCCACTGAGAATGATGATGAGTCTGTTGGTGATATACCAAGATGAGAAGCGAACTGTCTGTCGATAAATGACGATGTAGCTCCTGGATCTACCAAAATATGAGTACTATGTCCATATACTTTCCCTTTGTACAACAACAGCTTCTTCTGTGATTTCAGCTGTGCTGTCTGTGACTGCATCTGTGCGATGTGTTCTGAGGGAGTATCCATCTGCCGGAACTGAAGTGTCAGACTGGATAGGACTTCTTCTGAGATACTATCAACCCGGCCACTTGCTTCAATGGCATTTTCAGGCTGATCTATCTGGGAATCCTTATCACTGGTACCTGCCCGGTACCCGGAGAGTTTCCCTGAGGAGCCGGAGCTGATGCTATAGCTGGAGCTGCAACTACTGCATTGATGCTCTGCTGATTCTGGAGCTCCTTAACCAGGGTGTTTTTTTTTTTCTCAAGTTTGTTAGACTCATTTTTACCACCCTGATTATTCTGCTGTTGTTGTCCTCTGTTCTGATTGTACTGACGTCCAGGATTGGGAGCTGGAGGCTTGCCTTGTATGGCATTTCCATCTACTGTGCTGGTAGCGAAGCAATCCTTTTTTATGTGATTATTAGTACGACCACAACGCTGACAAGACTGGGGAGGAGATGTTGCTGGTCCTTTTCCTTTTCCTTTCCCCTTGCCTTTTCCTTTGCCTTTTCCTTTATTCCTCTGGAAATTCTGGTTGGCATTCTGATTCTGGTTGCCTCGATTTTGGTTGGCTCTGTCATATGGCTTATTGCCACGACCCTTGTCCTTATCTTTCCTGACTGGGCCTCCTGACTGTTCCTTCTGTCCCCTATAGTGAAGGGTCTCTACCTGCTTCGAATGAACTACATAATTCAAATCGAGCAGAACTTGTGTGGTCTGTGCCCACGACAGGTTATTCCTCTCATCCTCTGTCAGAAATCTGAGATGAAACTATTTCCGAAGGTCTGACTCCATGTTACTGACGAATCTGTCCTTGATCAAGACATCATCCAAATCAACTGATGCTAGAGAAGCCAGTGATGTGAATGTGCGTAAGTAATCTGCAAAAGTCTGGTTACCCTGCTGCAGCGCCATTAGATGCTTTTTGGCAACTGACCGCTTGTGGGGATTTCCGAACTGCCCGAGGAATGTATTCCTGGCATCTTCATACGTGGCATATGGTGTTTTGGCCACGACATGAAAGTAGTGTCTGTCATTATTCTGTATGAACGTGAGGAAGACTGTGATGAGGTCCTTATTTGGTGCACCTGGATATGTAAACTGTCTACTGTCTCCATCCAAACCTCCGCATCCTGTCCGACTTTGTACTCCTTCGGTGGATTCATTTTCACCTTAGGGACAATTGCGGCTGGAATTAATGCTGCGGTGGCCTGACCATCATCTGGATCTGTAAATGCAGGCGGGGGATTATCCTCTGTGTAATCCTCCTCTGGTTCCTTAGGCTCAGTCTCTGGATCTCTGTACCGACTCATGTCTGTCTTCATTCTGCTGATGGCATCGAAATATCCTATCTGATCATACCGGGTCTGAGTGTCAGCATAACCCTTTAACCATGAAGGTATTTTGAATCTGCTGAAATGATCATAAGAACCCAGAATGTCAAAGTACCAGTTATTCGGATCTTGATCTATAGCTGGTATAACTGCTGGTTCTTCTGCCATCTAAAATAAAACACCACACCAACAAAACCTTCAAAATGGATGTGTGTGTGTGTGTGTGAGATATATATATACGTTGAATATATATATATTGTACATGTATTATATTTGTACATTGATATAATGAGGTGAAGTATACATATGGTTCCACCTTCTTCCCCCCTCAAGGAAGTGTGAATTCCATAGGCAGTTGTCAAGTGCCTATTACCTCATTAAGCAGCATGTAATCCTTATAGGAAGCAGCTGCTGTACAGTTATTGGGTTGTTGCCCTACAGTTATTGGGTTGTTGCCCGATATATTGGTCATGGATGTGCTGATTTTAGCATGACCAAAATGCCAAATATAGTGTGGTTCACCATTATTCAGTGGCATTTTAGGGTGTTTCGGGTTACTGTGACCCTCATCACCTACAGTGACCTTAGGGTGTTACATGGTATCAGTAACACCTAATCATATCAAATTTGAGCAGTATGAACATTTCCTGAAGGAATAAAGCAAAACTGCATTCAGCATGTCACTGGTTACCACGTGATACTTGAGAGGTACGTTACACCCCCTAGTTTTTGCACGTGATTTTTAGGGTGTTACAGGGTGTTACAAGCGCTCACAAATTTTTGCATATATTGTTGATAGGTAAAAAATTGGATCAGCGAAAAAAATTGGACCCGAATTTTCATTTTGTAATCTTACGTGTGAGATTTTTACCCATTTTCACCACTTTTTGACTTATAAGTCTGAGTGTGTGTGAGCACTAGGTGTATACTACAATGTATACAGCTGTTACACCTCTGTAATATATCTCACCTGAATACATGCAATGAAATTTGACATTTTTCATGTTGGTATGTGTCTGAAGATATATGTATGGTCAATATTTGGTACATTGGGTTTTGCTGATTGAAACCCATGACAAATAGACCAAACCCTAATGTGAATATATGGGTGTATCAACAGTTAAGTGTAGTCACTTAAGTGATAACTTGTCAGTTGATTTATTAGTTACTTACTTACTGAAAGAGTATCAAAGTGATATCTTCAGATTCCAAGTAAATCAGAACAAAGCTCGAATAATGAATCAGAGCAGTGTCTGTAATAACCTCTATCAGTTGTCAATATGATTACTGATCTGAGAGAGTTACATGCATTTGAACTGATCAGAACTGTATCAATTGTCAGACTGCAATGTAGACGTTGATGTTGCTCCAGCGATAGTAAAAGGTATGGACAGTGTTCAACAGTTATCAGCTGCATTATGAACACTGTATACTGCCTTCGGGTCTGGAGATATTCTCCATCCAGCCCTTCAGCATGTGGTTTTATCCTGTTTACCATAGCTATCGCCATCACTGACATCCAACACGCACATGTGTTTGTTGGATGGTATCTATATTATCATACACGTGGTTGATATTATAGTTGACCATTTCACTTACTGAATCAGTGAATGTCAATATACATTATAGTGTCAGTGATTGTGCATTGTGCAGGTACTTGCTGATTTAGTACACTTAAGCAAATTGATAGTGATTTATCATACAAGATTTAATCTGTATACCACTGGACAGCATATGGCTAGTATGATGCATATCAATTTGGTTAATAAGTTGTAATCCTGCACTTCTCATCATGATGAATGACGAGTTGATTGATATATTTCACAAATGGCTCCGGTGAGTATTCCATCTTTGATCAACAGTAGAACAGATATTCCATCCCAAATCCTACGTCAGGAATACCTGAGCTAATTACTGTCTTTATGACCAAGATTGGCACCTTATACCAAGTGGATTTCATTTATAGCCTATACTTGCACAGCAGGTATGCTATATGGTATATTGGTGCAACATCTAGTATGTGTGTAAGATGTGCATATTTACAGTGTAGCACAGTTGCATTGCTTGATCAACCCCCGGTTCCATAGGGTACAAACCTATGGTCGGTTAGGCGCGGACAGACAGTCACCAAATCGATCAACAGAACTACATGGTGATTTCAAGATAAGTCCTTACTTTTTAATCTTGCAATACTTCCATGATACACTGTTAGTATATGCATATATATGCCAACTGTTATCGTGATCAAGTTGGATATGCAGATATATGCATGTATGCCAAGCATTTGTGACCAAACTGATTATTATAACAGTCTGAATGGTGCACACGTTACAGTATAATGGCAAGTTGTAGTGTGTGATAATAATGATGACTTGTGGTTAGTGGTATAAGCGTGTATTAACTTATCACTTACTGTCAGCATGTATAATAATAGTGAAATTGTGCTGCATGGTGTATACCATAGTAAGTGTGTGAAATGATGATGACAGTGCACCCTATTATTGTACAGCATATGTGTGTATACTGATGACTGGTATAACACACATATCACTGCGCAGCATCAATGTTCATCTGATGAAATTGTACGTCCGACTGCAAATATTGTATGTACATCTGCAAGTATTGAACGAATCATCATGATTGCATGCTATGTGCGCGCGCAACACATATTGTATGACGCGCTGCATGTAGATGCATCACGGATCATGCGCCCTCTATCGCGCGTCCCCTGCACAAGATGAAATAATAGCAGGTGCGCATCGCCTGACGAGCTAAATCGTCGCACGTGCGCGTCGATGAACGATTCTTGCAAATCATCTGCAAATAATGAAATTATCATGTGCGTGCGCTGCACTGAACGATTTGTGCGGATAGCGAACATCGCTGTCGCCGGTGCGTGTCGCATGGTATGAATGCAATCGCGCGTATAACGAAACCCCGTGCGTTCTGCCGGATCATACATACTGATGATGATTTTTCGTTCGCGCGTCCGTATCTCGCATACCGTACCAACCCTGCGAATGTTGACAACATGTATGTGCGATCCGTACGCAGTGCGCACACCTTGTCGCTGATTATTTGCTGACGATGTTACTGCGAATGCTATCAGCTGCGAATGCGTTCGCGATGATGATTTCTCGCGCACTCCGTTTGCTGACGATGTTGCAGCGAATGCTGTTATTCGCTTGTAGATATTCGATATATGTATGCGAGTTCTGTCGCCGATATGTATGCGCGATACCTGTCACACACACAATATACAATCTATATACAATATATCTACTGCTGCACACACTATTATGTCCTCGTTCGTCGCGTGGACGGAGAATGCCACTGTCAAGGTTGATATACAACCTTTCAGACTACGCGGCTGCTATTGGACTGTAGCAACACGCAATTATATTTGGTGGGGTATGAGTGCAGTCTCTGGTGTCCAGAAGTGTCTGCTTGAGCGCAATGCTCCTCATATACCTCAATGCTCTCACGCTTCATAAGCGTTACCACCATCGGGTTGTGAACCCGAGAGCATTGGGTGAACTAACAGTATCGGCTGGTCGAATTAGCCTGTTGATACTCGCATGATGTTCAGTTCATGCTTGAAACGAAGACGCGTCCTCTCAGAACAGTTTGTTCTTCAAGAACTTGTCTTGTTTCGCCATCGAGATGCCGTACTCGGCCTCTCGATGACAGATGTCACTCATGGTGAGTGGATGACAAATATTACGACTGTACATGTCATAGTCGACCGTACTGACAATACTCGACGACTGTATGTCATTATAACATATGACATGACATGACATGACATGGCATTACGTGTATGACACGTATGACACGTATGACACATATGTCATCGGTCATATCCCTGACAGTAATCGTGCCGTCCAATGCGATGCTAACCTCTTATTTCACCCCGTTGCCTATTAGCAAGACACGTGAGTATTTTGTCCGTACGCGAATTCCTTATATACCTTCTAGGTCTCAACTGGCGCCGCACAAAGGCAAACTCCCTATGCCAACTCAACGAAATATTCATACAAACACATGCCACTTGCATCGAGCTCTTGGATGGGAACCGGATTATGCCTACGTTATTCGGGAGATAACCGAAAGGCAATCGATTATCATAAGCCGTATCTTGCTTGCGGGGGAAGTGCCACCCCGATACCGGCTACGGTTGCTTTATTATTTCGCTTTACATATTATCGACACGAACAAGGAGGCCGTGTTTTGCTATGGTCCGCAAGAGTTATGCTTGAAACATATGATATCTGAAAGGGATATGGTGGTAGTGGAATATCAACTGTGCTTCAAGTGTTTAAACTATCTCATTCAAGACATGCAACTATTAGAGTTCAAACGTGCAAGTTAGTTATTAGTTATGGCAAGCTAAACATTTAATGGAGGCCAAAACCTCGGTGGTATTTTACTTTGCCGACTATCGTACATTTTAAACCAAGAAACCGAATATGCATCCCCGGTCATGCCACCAGTGTCCAACTTGTGCTCACCTCTAGCATCGCACTTGATGATTCCGCACGGTTCGCTTGCGGGCCTACTCCCAAAGAAATGACGATCGATATCGTCATACTCTTCTCCCTTGAAAATGACACTCACATTTTTAAACTCTCCTAGCAGTGTCCAATACTGAAAGTCGACGTCGTGCTTGTCCTTGTGCCAATCTACTTCGCAATTACCGTGCACCTTGCCCGATGCGTACAAACAATAACCCCCCTTCTTATAGTCCGGATCTATTAGGTCTAACGCTAATCCTGCGACTATCCACATGTTTCTCCTAAAGGTAGTGTGTGAAGGGAGCGTCAAGGGATCCGCTGTGTTAACCCCTAGAGTGGGCCAATACGGGTGCGGAAAGTCAAAGGCGAAAGTTGTATCTTTGCGTCTACCAAACCCATATTGATTCGCGCAGTTCCCCATACTAAATTGCCAACGAACGTTGAAGTCTACTTTCATTTTCGGCTTCTTCCTTTTAGTATCCTTCATACTGTGCGTCTCGGCGCGGCAAAGATCTTCCAGCTGTTTCAAAAGGGCCTGGAGCTTTGCGCACTTGCTGATTGGACTCCGCTGAGCAAGGGGCCTGTAGGAAATACTTAAGAAATCAAAACATGACGCTAATATCAAGCACACTCTACCTAATAGAATAGATAGCGTACCAAGTTTCGCACCTTCGATCAAGTTCTGTCCGCCTTCGCTTGTGCACGTGAACATCGAAATTGTCGTCCTTCGTACCTTCAGAGTCCACCTCGTCGATCGTTGTCTCCTCCGCCTCCCGTTCGTTGTTCTCAATACGCACTTGAAAAGGGGATGCAAATATTAAAGTAAACACCCACACGTTAAAAGCCTCGTATTGGTTGTGTCCTTCGCAACAAGTCATGACTTGTGCTGTAGGTCCAACACAATCCACTTGCGCCAGGAAGTGCACTAGCCTACTATCAGCAAAGTAAGCAGCATATCCTGCATACCAACTAACTAACTGTATCATTGAACCTTTATTCAATTGGGAGTAGTTCGAGATGCTAGGGGGGAACTGCAAGTCACTTGGCCAATATTGCGGCCTTGGCTCCTTGATTAAACTTTCAAGAGGTCCTAGCAACCCATGAACTAGCTTACGCAACTCCGGAGTCCCTAAAGGTTTCGCAGTAACTGCTTTGTAAGGCTGCGAAATTACCGGTAATTTGAAAATGGGGTGTGGTAATACCGGGTAATTTACCGGTAATACTTTCAGTGGTATTACCAATATTTTACCGCCTGCACAAAATGACCCAACTTTCGCCTCGGGGCTCCGAATTCGTTTTTTTAAGTTCGTGTGGGTTTGTATTGGCCATTAGAATTGTGTCGGCACATACTCGATTGCTATTGCGACTCTCTTTGCAATTTTCTGCAGTGGACTTTTCAGTCAATTTGAGCTTGACATCATCTGGAACGCTAGCGCACGAATTATTCAACACTTTCCCGGTATATATCTTCTGAAACGCTACATTCGTTTTCACGGTCGAGTCATACTTGCACGTTAGAATAGTTCGTACGTTTCGCTTACAGGTTTTCTCAGCCTGACAGTGTCAAGTGTCTGGGAAAACTCGGGAGTCTCGTGGAACAGTGAGAGGAGGTACTTGTGCTGTGTACCCGGAAGTTGGACTGCCCCCTGAACGGAGCCTGCAAAGCGTTATAAAATTCGGTCGGCACAGTGTGAGAATGCTTGTCCACATCCTCCCACTCGTGTAGAGTGTCCTCATCCTCATTACTCGCAGTGCCACCACATTGCGAATCCATGACAGCCGAGTGGCAAATTCCAAATAACGGAGTGGAGAGTGTCTTGAACTTTTGGAATTTGTTCGTTTACACTTTCCAAGTCGGCTACGGCGATCTTCGATCGCCGACAGACCAATGGGAACTGGTAATTTACCAGGTAATCGCTGGTAATTGGTAAGTTACCAGTGCGGTAATTGGTAATTTACCGGTAAAATCTTAAGTATGGAGGGTAATTCAGAAACGGGGGTCGGTAATACCAGGTAATTTACCGGTAATTACCACACCGGTAATTTACCAAAATAATTACCCCGCAGCCTTACTGCTTTGGAGCAACGCGACCGCATACCATATACTTTGAATATTAAACTCACAGCTGTTTCTGGGTTTGCCCCTAGGTTTTGCCCCTAAAACCCTGAAGAAACTAACCTTAGAAGGTGTCACCTTTCAGTCTCCCACCAGTAATAGCTTGGGACACCTAAGCCCCAACAAGTAGCATTCGAGTATTTACTATCGCACGCTCTACACTAGAATGGGTACACTGAAATATTTGGGACCGTTCGTTCGATATCGCTGTGCGAAATGCGAATAGTGAATGTGACCAGCGCAGGTTATCGAGTTGTCACATACACACAGTATCAGTCACGAGCAAGTAATACACATAATAACATAAGATGCAAGTGTCACCACAATTACTCGAAAGATATGTCTAAGCAAAGCATAAGCATAAGCATAAGTAGTGAATAGCTATTGATACAACAAAGTATACTGTCCAACTGTACATAGAACATACTTGATATATTACTGTGCTCTATTACTTTTCACGTAGCAGTTTTTTCAGTTCCCTAATCTCTTTTGCTTGTTTGGCTAGCTTGCTGTTGTAAGATTTCTATTTCTTCGCTGGCGAGGGCCCTTGCTTGTGCCAAGCACTTTTCGTTTTGCACTTACGACCAGATTTTTCACGGACTGGCAGTTGTGCGTTGAGTTCGTCCAAGTTGATCGTTTTCTCCAAGTGCAAAACAAGCTGTGAGTGTGAACACACTCTCCCATTCCAAAAGCCTTTGCAGTGGCACCGCCAGTGTTCTTGAGTCCATGCCACCTTGTGCAAGTTCATGAACTTGCTTTCAAAGTTCTCGATCGAAAGTTGCACACGCACTGTAGCCTTCCCAGTAATGGAGGATTCGTAGTCTTGAATGCGGTCGTTAGTCACAGTTTCGTCAATGGCCCGCTTGGAGTTCACGTAGTAGCAGCCTTTCACCTTTTGTATGCCTTGGCATTCAGCTTCTCGTGCGCTGCAGCGATTATCTCTGCAGGCACCACACCACCGTTGTAGCTAGATATAGGTTCGCACAATCCTGTCGTGGCATCTAAGTAAAGCCAGTTTGGGAGTTGCTCGTGCATCATGTTGTCCAGGCGAGCGCGTAGCTTGTATAACTTGGTTGCCTCAACTACTTTCCAGTATGCTTCAATAGGTTGCGAAGATGGCGAACAGCAAACGACGCCGGAAGCAGTGACGTACCAGCAGTCGTATGGCACCGACAAGTACTCGTTCTCGATTAAGGTAACCACTTGCTCCTCCTTAAACTTGGTGCGCAGCCGATGAATGACGAGCTTGCCCAAGTGTTGAAATTGCTCACGCGAACGACACTTGTGCAAGCGTTTGATGTTCTCGGTGACGTCTGCCAAAACAGGTTGCTTGTCAGCGGACGTCATCACCTTCATCCACTCCTTCCTCGGCTACATGGAGATGTGCGGCCAACATGTAACCCATGTCGCATTAGGCCACACATTAGCGAACGCTGAGCGAATAGCGTCAGCCTTGTCACTTACAACCGAGCATAGTTGAATCGCGAAACCAAAGAGCGTTTGTACTGCTTGAATTGTTGACGTGAAGAGGCGTGTAAAAGCCTGAGTAGATTCACCCTTCGTGAACATGAATGATATTGGTCGGAACTGGTGGCGAATATCGCTTTTGCTCGTGTCGTAGTAAACATGGTGAGTCCCGAAAGCGAGAATAGGCCAGCCGCAATACAGGAATTTCCAACTCCCGTCAGTCTCGCCGGGAAAGCTCCCGCCCCAACCATCCCGCGCTCGTTTTGCGTTCTCCAAAATGTTGCGGGTAGGAAAGCAAAAGTCGAAGATGCCATCCGCGTACTCAAATACGCCGTCGGGTAGCACCACAATTGCATTGAAGTCGGCGTCGACAGGATAGGTTTCCTTGAGCTCCATTCCTTTGGTGTGCTCAATCAAGTCCGCAACACGCTCGAATTTGATGCCGCCAGTAGCACTACGGGTGAATTCTCGTTTTAGGTTTTCAATTTGAGCCTTTGTAGGAAGTCTAGCGATCACATCTGGTTGCCCTCTGAACTTGACTTGTAGCTTGTTGACAATCCGGGAAGGCACATCGCCAGCCTCGATGTAGGACACCACTTTCTCCCGGAACTCATGTGGGACGCCGTGTGGGACGCCGTCCCGCTCACGTACGGATGCCTTGCTCTCTGAAGTGTGGGCAAGGCCATTAGATTCAACAAACCAGTTTGTTTCACCTTTCCGGGGGCCTCGAAATCGAATGGTGGCACCACACTCCTTGTGGGAGTCACACTGGTACACCGAACCGGTTTCCCCCTTGTTGCCATAAGCACTAACTGAGCGGACATACCGCCACTTGAACTCACTTTCCTTCACGTAGGTCTTGCACTCTTTTTTCGAGACAAACTCTTTCACAACAACTGGGAACTTGCATACTGTAGGTTGCTGGGACGGTCCACCTTTGTCCTCCTCAGTGTCATATTCGGTTGCGGGATCATAGTCCTGGTCCTCACTTTCGTCGGAACAACTATCGTCGGAATATAGGCCAGGACAAGAGTTGCCGTCACTATCACTATCTAAGTCATCATCGATTATCTTTCGTTTGACACCCTCCTTAATAGTATCAACATGCGAACTCCGAGCAAGTGCACTTTTCTTGCCGTTCGCGAATTCATCTTCGGTAATGATTTCATCGTTATATAATGAATGAAGTCTCCGTATTTCCTTTTCCGCCGACTCGGAACACATGGTTACAAAATTGTGAAGAAATGAACACGGCTCAGCAAGTAGTTAGTCTTTGATAAATAGAATGACTGTGTCACGTCATCGTGCAATGTACCGATCGACCAGTCATGAACCGATCTAATGATTTGTATTATGTCATAACACCCCACGTGTGGGGCAAAACACGCGCGTGGGGTGGACACACAAAATACGTGGGGTTTACACCCATATTCCGTTCGTCTCGTAACTGAATACAACTTCCGATTAATACGTACCCACACATATAATGTAACCCCGGGACAGGCTGTCATGTCGCGCAGATAAGTACTCGTGATAGTGAGACATCTACTTATGTGCTGACCCGAGGACATGAAGGGACGCTGGCGCTGCTGCTGAACAGGTGACTTTGGGGCAGAAATCGGAACAGTGCGTGAGGTGGGCCTCTTGCTGTTTGTGGGACAGTGCTGCTGACAGGTCAGTGCTTTTTCCTAAGCCTCTTCCTTCTCGCTCGCTTTGTCTGCATGCTGCGCTCTGCCGGGGTCCTGTCGCAATTCCGAGCGCAGCAGTCGAGAGGCTCATCGCATAGCTCTCGCAGATGGCTTTGGGTTACCTTTGGTATCAGCTAGTACACCGAGAAATTCGGTCGCCGGAAGAGGATGTTGCGTATTTGATGTTAGCTTCCACACGCGCAGCCGGCGTGCATCACAGCAAAGCTTCCTGTTGCTGCCTGCTGGGGACTTTCGAGCCGGAATACCTTGTTTTTTCCGGCCTGTGGACTGTACTAAGAACACGAAATCTTGCCTTTGGCCTATTTGTCGCTTTGTTGATTCAAACTGTGCCAATCATGGCGGCACCCTCTAGAGAACAAATGATGCCTATATGAAATGCAAATAATGATACACATACGCGGTGCTTGTGGTTTTGTCACCAACCTTCAACAGTGGCAAAACACGAGAAGTTTGTGATGTTGTGCTTTTCACGAAGAGATGAAGAAGCTCAAGGAAACACGGTCACAACCTGCTTGAATCTGTCTAATATTTGGAGACCTCTGCTCATCCGACATTGCCTGCATTGTATAGTTTAGTCACCGTGCCCAATAGCCTACCTAGCTAAGGTATGCTGGCATGATATACCTTCCTTCCCAACTAACATTCCAGTATATATACCTGGTACAATTATACCAATTTATATATCGAGAATGTCACTGGTACATCCTCGCTAGTGGTACATTCTCGCTGCAACATATATATATGTTATGGCACCAGCCGGTATTGGCACAGGCCGGCCTGTACCTGTGCCCGGAGGCACAGCGTGAGCCGATATGTCTATGCGTCCGTATGTGTGTCATCGGGGGTAATCTGGGATTGGCACGATGACAGTGAGATTGGGCTTGAAACCACGATGAGAATGAATACCAGATGTCCGGGGTATGACAGTATGACACTCTGACACTATGACAGTATGACAGTATGACACTATAGTAGTATGACAGTACTGTGGGGGGTGTCATCGTGGAACTCAGTCAGACCCTAGAAGAATGGTCAGATTCGCATCGGGGTTGAAAAGACAATGAAATCGAATATCAGATATTAAGGTTATGACAGTATGACAGTATGACGCTATGGCAGTATGACAGTATGACAGTACAGTAGTATGACAGTACTGTGGGGCAGTCATCGTGTCAGCCTGTTGGCATAACATCTGAATCGAGAATGACGAATCGGAATTAGAAACGAGATCGGATCGGGAACTGAACGTCGAGCCGAAGTGTGACATCGGCTCTCGAGTGGTTGACCCTGCAACCTGAGTGACGAGTGAATAAGTAGAGCACTTGAGAAGTGTTTAGCCTTCAGAACTCGGAACCGAATTATCGTTTGTACCTCAATCTGGCCCTGATCCAGTATATTATAAAAATCCGAATTGTGTACCTTTGCACGTTCAATCAAAAACATATCTCCGAGCATCTGTCGTCGTGCCCCTGGCACATTTGGTATCAGCGTGCTGCGATTTCGCCTCTGCGCAACTCGCCCACGGGCCTTTTGTAACTTCCGTTGTAATACAGGGGGAGAGCTGCACTTCCGGCTATCTGGGCGCAATTTTAGCCTCCGTAAGTACATTTTTTTTCGTATTCAACGGCCGTATCCTTTGGAGAACATCTCCAAAACTTCATATTTTCGCCCCTTAACACTGGGGGCCCAACCAGGCTCAAAAAAGTCAGCATTCGTTTTCCGATCTTAACTTCCAAGTCTGCCCCAGGCTACAAACAACCGTCAGGGAGCACCCTAAAGGGTTTCCCCGGTTTATAGTAGCCAGGAAAACCCCATAGCTCACTTTCTAGAGCCTTAAAAAGGCGAAAAACAGCCAAAAACAGCCCAAAATAGCCGTTTTAGCCCGTTTTCAGCCTACCCCCAAACCTTCCACAGTAGCCCCCACCACCAAAAACTCCTTCCCCAGACCCCATAGGACACCCTAGAACCCCCCAATACCGCCCTCACGGCCACCAGCAGCTGGGAAAACCCCTCAAAGTAGCGCTTTTAGTGGCTTCTGGACAGTTTCTGGACAGTTTCTGGACACCTCTGGTTTACCCTCTGGCTGGAATATTTTGGGAGTGTACGAAGTCCGGCTACCTTCTGGGACCTTGCTGAGCTTTCTGGGACCTTGCTGAGCTTTCTGGTTGCAGTTCCTTGACCCCTGCCTGCATACATAGGCACTTGAAATCTGTGTCGCGGAGCCCTGGCGAAAATTTGAGTTCGCCGGTGCATGGCAGTACCCCCTTCGCCAGAAGAATACAGAAGAGCGTGGTGGAAACAAGGACCCATCAAGTGGGTATTCCCTCCAGACCCCACCTACCCACCAGCAGGCGCCTTCTGGCAGAGCGGTCCTTGGAGCGGTCCTCCTTCCCCCTCTTCCTCTGACGACGAGGAGGAGAACTGAGCGCCTGGATACAGTCACGCTGGCTATCCCACCAAGATACCACAACTGGGTGTGGGTTCAGATTGGAAACCTTCTCTTCCGCTACCCGAACTCCCAAGACCTGACAGTCTTCCCCGCACTCCCTGGCTCGTATCCAGTGCAAGGAATCGAAGAGTGGCCTTGGGTCCCCCCATCACCACCTGGAAGCCCCGCCCCTTCGCCTCCAGCGAGCGACATCGAAGAGGACGAAACTAATTAAATAAAAAAGGCGAGCACTCACCACTCTGCTCACCTGTGGCTATTGCCACACCCAGTCCTTGATCTCAACCAGCTCAGCAATCAGGATGTCACAGCAGACGTCAGAGGCATTTCCCAGCATGAGTGTCAGCGCAGAGCAGCTACACCACACTCTGTTCTCTCCCATAACCTTCCCATCGCCCACCACATATGCTTCCGCTCACCCCATTCCACACCCAGGCACCACCATGCCCTACACAGCGGTGCCCCGCCCTTATACTATGCCGGATGGCACCCCCGCACAGGCTGTATGGAACGGCGTCAATTGGGTATTACCCCAATCAGCGCCCCTCGCTGGGGGAGTATCACCAGTGCCGTTCACACTGGGAACCCATCACCCCGTGGGCGCATATCCCACACCGTTCCAACAACAGCTACAGCAGCAGCAGCAGTGGCTCGCGTACCAGCAGCAGCAACAGCAGTGGCTTCAACAGCAGCCACTGGAACCGATGCAGCAGCAGTTACAGCAGCAGCAGTTACAGCAGCAACAGCAGCAGCAGCAGCAGCAGCAGCAACAGCAACCGCAGCCGCCACAACAGCCGCAACATCGACCACAGCAGCCCCATCAGCTGGCACCAGCCACCTCCGCGCTTCATGACTCAGGCGCGGATCCTCTCATCGCTGCAGCACTTCATCAGCATCGGCGCCGCGGCCCTGCCGGACCCTCTGCAGGTACCCCTTGACAGCGGGGTTCAGCAGAACGTCTTGGGCGGTACCCAGCTCTTGGTGCGTCACCTTCCCGCGGTGGCGACAACCTCAGAGACTCGCCGGCGTCGGCGTTCCCGAAGGGCATCTTCGGGCCCTGCGACACATGGCAAGCATCTCCCAGGTCCAAGCCACGCACCTGATCACTCTGACCCCGACTCTGGCACGGACATCAGCCGCACCAGCACGGGGACCAGAGGCAGCCGAAGCACGCAGGCACGAGCTGAGCGCAGGCGGAGGGCCGCCCACAGGTCCGGCTCTGACTCGGACGCGAGCAGCCGAGGTGAACACATTCGCAGAGAAGTCCTAGCGGCAGTACAGGCCCTGGACATCTCCGCGGTGCTCTCGAGAGGACTCGCGCTGCCTGGTGCGACGACATCGGCAGGAGTCTCCCCACCAGGCGACCCTCAGGGCAGCGCACAGGGCCTGACGGCGGACCATCTACACGAGGCAGACGCTGCCGCCAGCGTAACCCCTCCTGTGCCTCAGACCGCCGCTGAGACCGCTCCCGCCGAACCTCCCACTCAGGGCCGGCCAAATCCCCATAACATGATGGTGGCCCGCCGGCGACAGTCGATGGAGACGGTGGTGCACGGCGGTGGCAATCCCGACTCAGAGCCCAGAGACTCCAGTTCAAGCGACTCGCCACCAGGCCCCCCTAGTGATCCACCTCAGGATCCCCCTGACGATCCCGCACCAGAGCCCTCCTACCCTCAGTACCCAGAGGTCAGAGCCCTCTTCGTCACCCACGATGGTGGGTCATTGTGGGTGCATCAGTCAGCTGGGGTGCGAGGCGCGGCAACCGTCTCCCTACCATGGGACGAACGCCGCCGGGCTGGGGTGCAGGGCGACGCCATCTTGTTCAGGATCATGCACCTGCTGGGAGCGCCGCTGACTGCATATGCGCGCATGGGGGGCCGGCTACACCATGCACCCCTACCCCTTACCAACCCTCGTGTGGAGACCTGGGTCCTTATGGTCGACCGCGAGGTCATGGATATGGCAATGGGGGACCCAGCCGCGGCCAATGTGCGGTCTACCAGCATGGGGCAGCCAGTATGGGAGTGGATCCCTGCTACTGCGCGGGAGTCGGAGATGCAGAACTTCGATCAGGACGGGCTCGCCGCGTGGTCGGAGGTCAGCAACTCCGATTGGTACCGGAGCATGAGCGTGGTGGCCGCACAACCATCCACACCCCTGCCCTTCCATACACCTCTTCCACTCCCCGCACCACCGTCAGCCCCTGCATTACCGCCCACTCCGACCGCAGTCCCCACAAATCCCGCGCCTGCGCCTCCGCCCGCGCATGCCCCGGGACCACCACCCCCTGCCCGTTTTCCCCATTCCGCCGCCGCAAACCCCGTTCACCCTGCCGCTGCCGTGAACCCCGTTCACTCTGCCGCCGCTGCAAACCCCGTGCTCTCTCCCAGCGCCACCCCCTTTGTTCCAGGCATCGTCCGTCTGCCGCAGGGCACTAACCTGCGAGCATCTCCAGACGAGGTCCGCCTGGAGCACAAGACCAAAGAGATGGTGCTAAAGCTGGTCAAGAGCGTCACCAGGTTCCCCCGCTCCGCGTCCGACACAAAATCGGCCGACAAGGAGGGCCTCCTGACGCAGCTGGAGCACTACTCCCACATGGTGCGGAAGGTATTCCAGGAGGCCATCGTGATCGAAGCACTGACCACTCCCAGTTGTACGCCATCAGTATCAGAGTACCAGGCGAGTGTGTCAAGCCTTCTTTGGAGCTTCAAGGAGTACACTCTTCAAGACCAGCAGAGGAAGTTCTTGGAGCGCGCGGCGGGGACCTTTGGGTCCGAGCAAGCTTGGCACCAACGCTACGGGGACCTGGATGTGTTCTTCAGCGATCTGGCGGTGTGCTCTCTGACGCAGGCCTACCTGGAGAACGCACACGGCGAGGCCATTGCCCTGAAGCAGGCGGTGAGCGAGACCGCGGCGGAGTATTTCTCGCGACTGGAGACCCGCATGGCCTCCGTCAACTTCTTGGCCGGCAGAGTCCCAAATTGCGTGGAGATGACCAACTTGTCGATGCTCTCCACGTACCGCCGGGGGCTGAAATATGCACCCAAGGTGATGCGGCGCCTGAGAGCCATCCACTTGGATGTCTCCAAACCAGAAGAGTGGGAGAGGAAGGCCGTCGCTGACGACATCCCAGGCACCCACAACGCCTTGTTGAAGATTCGGGAAGTTGCTGAGGAGGTGGAGAGCGACATTGACACGGAGGCGGCTCAGAGACGCTCTCAAGACCGTCCTCCCCGTGCCGTTTCCTTCGCTAACCCACCACCTCGCACCCCCTTCTACAGGCGTACCCCCTCTTCGAACCGCCCAGCTCTTGCCATGCTGGAGAACGGGCCTGCCACCACCGTCGCCGCGGCAGTGACTCCTTTGCCACCACCACCTGGCCTCTCCCGCCCTGATGCTCCGAAAGTCCGCCGGTGCTTCGCCTGTGGCTCTGCGGAGCACATCGTCCGTAACTGTACGGACGAGGCTAAGCTCAAGGAGTGGAGGGCCAATGCACCCGCTCGACTGGCGAACTCCCCTGGGTATGTAGCCGCCGTCGTTTGGGCCATCGAGCAGCAGGAGGACATCTCCTCGGTGGATGGCGTCCCAGAAGAGTTCTCCGAGGAGGTCCTGGCTCTCGCTACCTGTGAGGACGAGCAGAGTTATCAGACCCTGGCGGCCCTTGCGGGCATCGAGCTTGTGGAAGGTGACGGCCTTCCCCTGGTGGAGAGCGATGAATGACTGGCCGGCGGCCAGCCCCAGACCCTGCCCTTCGGGGAAGTGAGGTCTTGCCCTGATGATCAGACCCTCTCCGCCCTGGAGAAGCGGTCAGAACCAGTGGAACCCCGTCGCGCCCGAGGACGCAGAGACCCTTGGGGCCAACGTCCCCACCCCAAGAGTGTGGCCTTCACCTCTGGGACCCGCTTGCGACGCACCTACCGCTCAGCTGGTGCCCCATCGCCGCCGAGGGATGACTTGTCCAGCCACCCTCTCGCAGGAAGCACCCCCTTCGATGAGCCGTCGCTACCTCTTGATGACGGTCCCGCTTATACACAAGCGAGAATCGAGGGTCGGAGGGGACGGCGACTTCCCCGGCACAGACCCCCCATTATGGGCAACAACCGCGGAGAGCCCCGCGACCTTCGCCCCCGACCGCGTGTTGTCCTACCGCTGCCCATCTATCAGTCCAACCTCGCAGACCCACGGAAAAGGCTAACTGCGTGGCACTGGAAGAGAGATCTGTACTCCCTCCCCCTCGAAGTCGCCATGCAGAAGGTCCGCAGAGCTCTACGCAAGTCTCCAGAGGCTGCCAAGGACCTGGTGGATAAAATGTCGGAGCGCGTCCGCAGCCGCGTACACTCTGGGAGTCGATCGCCAAAGGAACGCGTGAACCGCGCCAACCAGCTGGCAGAGAGGATACGCATTGCCCGCGAACCTCAAGATCGCAAGGAAGGCCATCAGCGCATAGCATTGTGGCACCTCCTTTCACACGACGGTCGCCAGCAAGTCCCCGAATCCTCTAACACCAGCTCCCACGACCTCTACGTGGCTTGGAGAGAGCTGTCGCCTGCTGAGCAGCAAAAGGCAATCGCCACTTCGAGTCCAGACTCTTCCCCAGGTAGCAGGCTGTGGGAAAAGGAGGGCGCAAGAAGAGCAGCAGCGAGGTCTTCGACATCCCTCTGCACCCTGGACACTGAAGTGGGCACGATACCTGGGACAGCGGGAGATGTGGGTTTACCTGGTGCCTGGTGCAGTCTGCACGCAGTACACCAGTACAAGATGAGGAAGCTGGGTCCCAGCCCCTTGGGAGCATCCCCTCCATCATCCTCACTGGCCGAGCCCACAGCAGAGACCACATCTTCGCACCATGATAACGCGCCAGCCACTCCGGGAGGAAACCCCGAAGGTTCATCCTACTGCTCAGAGGCGGAGGAGACCTCCGCACCCAGTTCGCTTTGCTTCACCCAGCAGATGACCACCGCCAAAACGCATGAAGCGGATGAAGCGCCACCCTGTCTCGACAGCCACCCCATCGCTGAAGACCCTGAGGTGATGGAAGAGGAGTCCTCGGTCAACTCGCTCTGCTTCACCCAGCAGATGGCAGCAGCTGGGACCCCTCAGACGAGAACTGACCACCAGAGCTCCCACCAGCTCGCCCACAACTCCCCTGCTGGCAGCCCTCAGCATGACGAGGATCCTCTCACCCATGGCAGTCTCACCAATAGTGTCGCTACCCATGTGAGCCCCACAACAAGCGGCACTACCCACGTGAGCCCCACAGTAAGCGGCACTACCCATGTTAGTCCTACCACCAGTGGCACTACACATGTGAGCCCTACTACCAGTGACACCACCCTTGTGAGCCCTACCACCAGCGACACCACTCATGTCAGCCCCACCTCGAGCGAATGCACCTCAGCGGGCACCCTGCTGACGGCGAGTGCAGACAACCTCGTCAGTCACCCGACTGAAGATGTTGACTTGCTGGATGAGGAGTTCTACGCCGCGTGTAGGCAAACGTTGGAAGAATGCCGCGAGGCCTCGGACAACCTCCTCCCCAACCTCAAGTGCAAAAGCATACGCACAGATGGGGGAGTTCAGTGGAAGACCGACATCGAGGGTACCCTCGCAGCGGCACATGACGAAGAAGGACCGCTACTACTGGTATTCTACGCAACCCTCAGAGGGCACACGGTCAAGGTGTTGATTGACTCGGGGGCCTCTGACAACTTCATCTCGGAGCAGAGCGCTAAGCGATGTGGCCTCACAACACGAGCCGGTTCCGAGATGCGAGTCACCCTGGCGGATGGATCTGTGAAGATCACTGGCGCCACCGCGTACGCCAAGTTTAACACGCACACCACCACGGGCACCTATACGGAGAACGCCCTTGCCCTCCGGATCCTGCCACTGGGCATACAGGTGGATGTTATCCTCGGCGGAAGGTGGCTGCGCAGTCACTCTCCTGTCACTCTGGGCTATGAAGGGAATGGCTCCGTCTCCTTCCTCAGGAAGTCCCGCAGTGGCAAGATTGGGGATCGCGTCACCATCACAGGCTGTTCTCCTGGGAAAGCATCTGGGGACAGGTCTCCGAAGGGCACGGCCTGCGCGGGATTGGTGGATGAGGTGTTCCTGACCCCTGCCCAGCTGAAGAAGTACCTGGTGTATGCGGAGACGCAGAAGCTACGCGGCAATGACGACCCGGAGATACAGCCCGCCTGGCTCATGGTGGCCGAGAAGTCCCCCGACGATACTGCTTCTGCCTTTGCAGCCACGGCTATCGACTCTGAGAACGCCGAACCTGCTGCGGATACTGAAGATGCAGAAGTGAGCCCTGAGTGGACCCTCAAGTTTCAGGACTTCTGGGGTGAGGAGTACAAGAAGGAGATGACGACTGCCCTACCGAACATCGATGGACTCAGACATGACCCCCAAGATGAAGCCAACATTAACCTGGACCCTGAGCTGAGCAAGAAGGGACCTCCCTGCCAGCGCATCTACAAGAAGTCCGCAGAGGAACTCCGCCAACTTCGAGAACGCGTGGAGACTCTGATGTCCAAGGGCTACATTCGACCCTCTTCCAGTCCTTATGCAGCTCCCTGTTTGATGGTCCCTAAACCCGGGAACCCCAAGGAGCTGCGACTGGTGATCGATTACCGGCTCCTCAACCGCCAGACAGTTAAGGACAAGTATCCTCTCCCAGACATCCAGATGATGTTCGACGAGATGCAGGGTGCGAAGTTCTTCTCTTCGTTCGATGCGGTGGATGGCTTCTGGCAAGTACCGATGGCACCAGGAGATGTTGAGAAGACCGCCTTCACCACCCAGATGGGGTCATATGAGTGGTTGGTCATGCCGCAAGGGCTGCAGAATTCACCATCTCAGTACCAGCGACGGATGCAGCGGGCCTTGGGCCATCTCCCATTTGTCCGGATCTTCATCGATGATGTGGTCGTCTTCAGCAACACCGCTGCAGAGCACTATGAGCACGTCAAACAACTGCTCCTGACATGCAGGGAGAAGGGCGTCTTCCTCAAGAGGTCCAAGTGCCAGCTGTTGAAGAAATCCTTACGGTTCCTTGGCCACTGTATCTCCGCAGATGGCTGCAGACCCCAACACGACAAGGTGGCTGCAGTGAGGGACTGGCCCGAGCTGGAGACGGTTACCCACGTCAGGCAGTTCTTGGGCCTAGCGGGGTATTACCGCAGGTTCATCCACTGCTTCTCCGAGATCGCTCAGCCCCTCACCCGGTTGACCAAGTCGGATGTACCCTGGGAGTGGGGTCCCATGCAGCAGTGGGCCTTCGAGGAGCTGAAGAAGGCCCTCACATCAGCGCCCGTGCTCGCCTTGCCCAACATTAAGGGTGCCGCAGACGGCACAGCGCCTTTCGTGGTGCAGACGGATGCTAGCGGCATCGCTCTTGGGGGAGTACTTATGCAAGACAATGGAGATGGTCTTGGGCTGCGCGTGATAGCATACGAGAGCCGCCAGTTCTCAGCCGCCGAGCAGAATTACCACACCGGCGAGCGTGAGCTAGGTGCTCTACACCACTGTACCACCGTCACCTGGCGGCATTACCTCATCTTCACCAACTTCCGCATCCAGGGTGATCATCGTCCCCTTGAATGGCTGATGGAACCTGGCAGAGAGCTTAGCCGCAGACAGGCGCGCTGGTACATGGATCTGGTAGAGGTGGGAGTCCCGAGAATGGAGTATATCAAGGGAGCGCTGCTGCTGGTACCAGACGCCCTGTCCAGAAGACCCGACTTCAAAGACAAGGACGTTCGCGAGGGGTTGAAGGAGGCAGGAGTGATCGACCCCACCTCAGACCTGCCGAAAGACCCTCTGGCAACGCTGGAGTCTGAATGCTTCTCCAGCTCACCACCCGCAGCTCATCCCCACTGGGCTCAGACGGTTGACTGCTGGCTCTCAGCAGTGGAGACCCTCTCCGTGGCGGAACAGGCCATGGACATGGGGGAGACCATCGCTCTCGTTAATCCGAAGCTCTATAAGGGAATGAAGGAGGATCACCTCGACTTCGACATGCCTGACTGGCCTGAAGCTGATAGCGCGAAGCCGACAGAAGCTCCACACCAAACCCCTGACAGAGCTTCACCTCAGATAAGGATAACGAGGAGCATGTCACGTGCTGGAAGAGCCTCTACGACCCCAGCGCCTCCACAGTTGGCGTCACCGAAGACGCGAATGCCATCACGAGCTGACGCATCGGAGGCGCCCACTGAGAAGGTGCAGAGTTCACCACCCCCGCAGCAGGCGCCCCAGCAGTCAGCTCCATCCCCGGCCCTTCACCCGCAGAAACGGCAGACTCCCCCTGAAGACTCACAGAATTGGCGTGTCCGAGCAGAGTACTCCTCGAAGTACGCCGAGAAGTTTGGACCCTTCGATGTGGACGCCTGTTGTGACTTTGGCGGCCGCAACAGACAGGCGGATAGGTTCTGGACAGACTGCCTTTCAGAGAAATGGAGGGGCCTTCGGGTTTGGTGTAACCCTCCATATAACTCCAAGCACATTACGGTGGAGGCGATTTTGAACAAGTATATCGCAGAATGGAAGGCAGACCCAGAAAACAC
>LGRX02009835.1:0-17132 GCA_001247695.2 Cymbomonas tetramitiformis | reverse complement strand
TCGTCACCTTCACCGCAGCCCGACAGCCTCGCGGAGTGCGCCTCCACTCGTCACCTTCACCGCAGCCCGACAGCCTCGCGGAGTGCACCTCCACTCGTCACCTTCACCGCAGCCCGACAGCCTCGCGGAGTGCGCCTCCACTCGTCACCTTCACCGCAGCCCGACAGCCTCGCGGAGTGCACCTCCGGCTACCAGCTTCGTTGCAGCCGCGTTTATTGGCATGTAAAGCTGCACACGGGGGGTTCCGGTTGTAGATTTCCATGCATTGTACGGTGCCAACAGCACCACAGAGGCTGAGGCGAATTCCCCATCAGCAATCGAAGGGTTGAGGCGCATTCCCCATCAGGGATCGAAGGGTTGAGGCGCATTCCCCATCAGCAATCGAATGGTTGAGGCGCATTCCCCATCAGCAATCGAAGGGTTGAGGCGCATTCCCCATCAGCAATCGAAGGGCCGGGTAAGCAAAATATAGTGCACAGTTCACCTGCAGTCGACCCAACATGGCCTTCATGCAATCAGCCTGCGTTTACCCCGTGACTTCCCCTCGCAAAGTTAACTTACGAAGCTAGTGGAAGACCACTGATGATGTCAGTGTTCTGTCACCCCAGTACCCTCCCACCGACAACCTAACTTCCCACTGATAAACTGAGTGTGCTGTCATCGAACTAATGCACAATCTGGGTAGAGAGCAAGGTAAACGACCATCCCAGTCGTGCGCCATCCAACTCTCTGAGGGGGGGACTCGACCTGGGCATGCGCGGTGCTAAAGCGGCTTCCAGGCAACTCTTTGAGGGGGACTCAACCTGGGCATGCACGGGGTTAAAGCGGCTTCCAGGCAAGGGGGGACTAGAGCCTGGGCATGTAATCTTCAAGCGGCTTCCAGGCAACTCTCTGAAGGGAGGACTGGGCCTACCACCAGGCATGCGCGGGGCTAAGCGGCACCCGGCTTTCTCTCTCTGAGGGGGGGACTCGACCTGGGCATGCGCGGGGCTAAAGCGGCTTCCAGGCAACTGCCATTGACAGAGATTGCGTTGACCCAGCTCGCGTGCCACAACAGATGCAAAGCAAGACGTGGCTGGCGACTTCATCTGCATCGCAGTCCCCTCAAGCTCCCCCCCCTTCCGGATGTCACACGCAGGTCCTGTTGCGCCAAGACAACCGTTCAAAAATTGCTGGATGACAACCTTGAGCCGTGCAGTCGATGCTCCACAGTGCGCATCCAAGAGCAGCGCGAGTCTGGGCAACACCTGGGGTCGAATGCTGGGTCAGGCATAGCATTCACAGGGGAAAACCACGAGCTGGGCGGCAAGGGTGACCTCCTCTTTAGTAAAACACCAGGTTTGTGGCCACAAGTGCCCGAGGGCGGAGGGGGTCAAATACACAAGGGTGGGTTGGTGCAAACACACGAGGGGCCGGGGAGGGGGCAAACCGCAAGGGGTAGGGGAGCAAATACGCGAGGGGAGCAAGTTGGCGCAAGCACACAGGGCGACAAGGGGGACCTATGATGGTGCAAACACACGGGAGCGGAAAAAGCATAAGGGACGGTGGGGTTGGCAAATACGCGAGGCCAAGGGTTACATGAGGGCAGGTTGGCGCAAACACACGAGGGAACACATGAGGACGGGGGGGGAATACACCAGGGCGGGGGAGTGTGCAACAGGTTGGCGCAAACACATAAGGGCAGAAGGAAAATACATGAAGTCGGTTGGCGTGTACACACGAGGGCGAGAGGAGCAGGAGGGAATTACACGAGGGCGAGTGGGGGACAAATACACGAGGGGGCCGAGAGAGAGGCTGAGCGGGGTTGCAGATGCACGAGTCACAGGGGGGAATACACGAGGGCGCACACACATAAGGGCGGATAAGAGAAAACATGTGGGGGTGGGGGGAGAATACATGAGGGGCGGGTGGACGAAAACACACCAGGGCCCGGGGAGCAGGGGGAGGGGGCAACTACAAGAGGGCAGGAGGGCAAAACCATATGAGGAGCTCGTGGGGGGTTACCACCGGGCGAAGGCGCAGACACTTGAGGGTGGGGTGGGCAAATACGTGAGGGGGGACGGGGGTAAATACACGAGGGCGGGGCGGCAAAAGCGAACTTCGTTTCGACCTCTTACCTTGGTTGGAGCTTTCCCACTACGGCTGTGCCCATCCCCAGCGAAACACTCCTCTCGGCTACCCGTGGCCTCGTCTTGGGGCCGCCTCTTGCGACTCTTTCGTCCGGATCCTGGCAGCCTCGCTGAGCTGTCGCCCGTCTGTTGCCTGCACGCTCCGCCGGGTCGTTGAGACGACTAGGAAACCTCGGATAAGTTCGGAAAATAACGCATGAAAGGAAAAACTCAGTTTTGCGTAGAACTCTCTATTCTTACTCCCAGAGGAATCTCTCCTAGGCTATTACTTTCTGGGGCGACGTTTGCTGGAGCAACGGGTCTGGCACGGAATTCGCCACAACACCAAGCCCACCGCGGCACTCGGCGCAGTTTAGTGATTCTTTGAGCCCGTGGAAATACCCTATAGCGCTACACCTCTGTATCTTGACCTTCCACACTACTACTTTGACTCTTTGCACCACTGGAAATTACCCATAGCCATGCACATCTGCTGCTCGATCGTTCGCACATCTCAGCGGAGTCTATGAGCCCAGGGAGATGGCACGTGCCGCTGCACCTCTGCTGTTCCGTCGGTTGTCCTCGCCTGGCATTTTGTTTCTGTTGTCCACGCTGCTTCTGCTGTTGCTTATGCTGTTGCTGTTGCTCTTGTACCTGTGAAGAGATTCGTCGTGACCTGGCCTATGAGGTGTCGCATTCAAGTTGCATAACAGCGGCCTTGATCAATTCACCTGCAATCCGCTGAGTGGAATCAAGCTTTCGTGCTCACCGTGACTTTAAAGTAGCGCTGCTTCTGTTCGTCCCATCGAAGGCCGGGAAGATCTGTGAAAAAAAACATAGGTATTTACATAGCAGTTTGTCTTATCACATCTTAAAGCGAGGAATGCAAAGGCGTATGGGTAGCGAAGAGCGTAAAATGGAGCATGTTCTGCGCTTGACAAAGTTACAGTTAGCGCGTGTTAACCTCTCATAACTCTTCTTCTCTTCAGAATCAAGACAAAGACGCGACAGCTTATTCCTGGCCTCGTTGTCACACTCGTCTATGCACTTAGCTGATACTGCTATTTGGGGCTTGCGACAGCGGTGGAGGATGACAGTAGGTAGACTGCACTGAGTGAAGTGCCAACCCTACAATCTTTCAACAAACCAACTGGTGCGGTCACTGGTGGCAGTCTTGGTTGCAGTTACAGGCGAAGCGGCCGAACGTGCAAATCAAGAAGTACTCAAAAGCATTCATCACGTGTCCTCCTGGCATTTCAGCCAGTGATCAATCTTGCTACACAAGTAGAATATTCCACAGTCGCCTACAAGAAGTTTGCTTCAGGCACGTGACCAGGGGTAAGGTAACTGTTGCGTTTCCCAGTCCTCTGTGCTATCCTATGTTCCACACGTCCGCAAATGACGGCGTGAATGGCCCAGACTGCGTTTGTCACGGTTGCCTGGCTACAATCTGAACGTTGGAAATATAAGATTCCAATTGTTATTGGATACGATGACAGCAAAAGCGTCTTTTGAGACGTGAAATCGTCTCGCCCTTTGCTCTTGTCGTTGCGTCACATGATAAACTTTCTTTACTAGCGTAGGGCTCTACAGTATAGGTATTGTTATTATTGTGTCACTCCTCTCTCTCGTCTGTAAAGCTATTCAATACTATACAGTACTAGGCGGATCGATCTCAAAAAGAGATCTCCACTAGGCCATCCGACCGTAGGATCATGTGCGCGACAGTGCTTCGCTTTTTGCGTCCCAACATGCCATGCCATAACGCGTGGGTGGCGTCGCGGTGAATGTACGCGACTGCAGGGCACTGTCATCGCTAGCGTCTGGCGATCGTGAGATCGGAAGTTCGTCTGTGTCGCCCGTTGGGATTCGCGCTTTGCTGCTGATTAAGTAAGGTAAGTAAGGTACTAGGCGCTGTCGATCACAAATATGCGATCTCCACTAGGCGTCGATCGTTTTGGACAGCGCGATTAATTACCATGCGATGTTAACATGGATATCGCCTTTACATCATATGACCGCAGGACAGGATCATGTGCGCGACAGTGCTTCGCTTTTTGCTTCCCAGCATGCCATGCCATAACGCGTGGGTGGCGTCGTGGTACATACACGCGACTGTTGTGGCAGTGTCATCGCTAGCGTCTGTCGATCGTCAGATCGATAATTCGACTGCGTCGCCCGTTGGGATTCGAGCTTTGCTGCTGCTGATGATTAAGGTAAGTAAGGTAAGGTACTAGGCGCTGTCGATCACAAATATGCGATCTCCACTAGGCGTCGATCCTTTTGGACAGCACGATTAATCACCATGCGATGTTAACATGGATATCGCCATTACATCATATGACCGCAGGATCAAGTGTGCGACAGTGCTTCGCTTTTTGCTTCCCAGCATGCCATGCCATAACGCGTGGGTGGCGTCGTGGTGAATGTACGCGACTGTTTTGGCACTGTCATCGCTAGCGGCTGTCGATCGTCAGATCGATAATTCGACTGCGTCGTTCGTTGGGATTCGAGCTTTGCTGCTGCTGCTGCTGATTAAGGTAAGTAAGGTACTAGGCGCTGTCGATCACAAATATGCGATCTCCACTAGGCGTCGATCTTTTTGGACAGCGCGATTAATTACCATGCGATGTTAACATGGATATCGCCATTACATCATCTGACCGCAGGATCATGTGCGCGGCAGTGCTTTGCTTTTTGCTTCCCAGCATGCCACGCCATAACGCGTGGGTGGCGTCGTGGTACAGACACGCGACTGTTGTGGCACTGTCATCGTTAGCGTCTGTCGATCGTCAGATTGATAATTCGACTGTATCACCCGTTGCGATTCGAGCTTTGCTGCTGCTGCTGATTAAGGTAAGTAAGGTAATTTGCTTTGGGTGAAGATTATAAAGGTCAGAGGTATTTGGTTTGGGTTATGTGAAAGCTGATAATATAATATATATAAGCTTGCACTGTGAAATGTCAAGGCAGTGAGGCGGGTTTCTCGGTTCGGCTAAAGTCAGATTAAACTGGGAGATACACAGTTTTAAGCTAGCGGACGGACCGTGACACTGACACACGAGCGGAGATAGACAGCAGGCACTGCAAGTGACATCCGAGCAGGCGAGGGGTGACACAGGGCACCACTGACCTCCCCCCTTATGGGGGGTGAGAGTCAGTGTTCCCATGACACCACCTCACCCCGAAGGTGGGAGGTGCACTGCAGGGCCAGCCGGTACTCCCGGGCAGGCGGCTAGAAGAAATGTAATGTTCCTAGCTACTAGTCAACTCGTGATGTGCCAATTCAGGGGTCTCAATCTAGGGTTTGGGTAGGTTTCAAGCGGTGGCGGCGTCATTCCCGATGGTGAAAGGTGTCGAGCGCCAAGTAGCCAACGTTCAACCAATGCCTGTGCGATGCCAAAGCCAAAAACGGCCGGGCACCACCAGAGCAAGTGTGCCGTTGCAAGGGGGGCGAGTGTGAAAAATGCGGCGAGACAGCGCGCAATTCTCCAACCCCAAGGCAAAACCAACGTTAGGGCAAGGTGGGGGGGGTGCGGCAGCACCACCAGCCACCACCAGATGGCAACCAGGGGGCGCACAAGATGTAGGTGTAAACGGTGAAAAACGCGGAGAGTCGGAGTCGTCACAGTCAGAGCTCTCGTTGTCGATGTCGTCGCAAACGCTAGTGTCGATGTTGTTGCTTGGTGCACAAGCACCACCAAGCACCACCATACTGCAACCAGCGGTAAATTGTTGTCTTCGAAGGAGTTCAAGCGCCGATCTCAGCGCGCCCATGCGCGCACGCTGCCGCAAAGAAGCCATGCAGCTGCGGCTGTAAAATCTGCAAGATAAGGAGTTTGGGTTTCCAAGGGAAAACGTAACTTTTCGTAAATTTAACAATTTCCAACAATGAAAAAGTCAAATTGGGGTAGATTTCGACGAGGAACACGGTGGTAACGTCAAAACCGTCGTACGATAAGCCAATCTTCCGGCAGCAGAGGCGCTGCTGGCCAGAGTGTCGGTAATCGTCGGTTACGCACGCAAAAGTGCGCTAGATGTCGGTAGATGTCGGTACTAAAGATGTCGGGATGTCGGGGGTGACCGGTGCGAAGGCAAGGCGGTCAATGTCGGCAGTAAATTGTCGGAAGTGTCGGTACTAGGTTGATGTCGGACTAAAAAATATTGTCGGTCCATTGATCGGAAACGCACAAAAAAGTGCGCTGTAGTGTCGGTAAATGTCGGTACTAAAAAATGTCGGTATAGGGTGACCTATGCGAAGGCAAGGAGGTCGAATGTCGGGTTGAAGTGTCGGTATAAGGTTGAAGTGTCGGTAGAAATGTCGGTAAAAATGTCGGTTTGAAGTGTCGGATAGAATCGCAGGGCGCGAAGCGGACGGAATACAAGAAAAACACCTCTGAACGTAGGTGGGTCCAGACCTGATGTGAAAGCTGATAATATAATATATATAAGCTTGCACTGTGAAATGTCAAGGCAGTGAGGCAGGGTTTCTCGGTTCGGCTAAAGTCAGATTAAACTGGGAGATACACAGTTTTAAGCTAGCGGACGGACCGTGACACTGACACACGAGCGGAGATAGACAGCAGGCACTGCAAGTGACATCCGAGCAGGCGAGGGGTGACACAGGGCACCACTGACCTCCCCCCTTATGGGGGGTGAGAGTCAGTGTTCCCATGATTGGGTGAAGATTATAAAGGTCAGAGGTATTTGGTTTGGGTGAAGATTATAAAGGTCAAAGGTAGTAAGGTAAGGTAATTTGGCCAGGTTCAAAATCATAAGGAGCAGAGGTTTCATATCTCTATGACGGTCGAGTTTTTTCCGAAAATCGATACCGTTTTGACTTAGTCGCGTAGACCTCCGACGAGTGCAAGCCACGGGCTGTCACCCCACTATTCTGCCACCACTCTACCCCCCACCCCTCCGGGTAATCTTGGGGATGTCCTGTGGTGCATTTGAGTACCTCGCACGCCCTTAGACCTCAAGGGAATCACTCCAGAGCGGCCCATCTGCTCACCCACCCACCACACCGAGGACCCCCTCTGGACCTCTATGACTAACCCCCGAAATTCCTGCAAAAGTTTTGCAGGCTCTTCTCGCCCCCCTTAGCCCCCCGGCGTGCAAATTACCCCAAGGTACCTACTTGACCCCTGTGCACCGAAATATGGCCATTGGGCCTACGCTACAGCTCGCACAATGCAGCTGAATCACTACCCCTGGGCTTCCCTCCAGAATTGGAGGGCAAACCGTCATAGAGATATCGAGGGCCAGCCGCCTTTAATTTCAAGGGGTCTACGGCCACCCCAGGGCCCAAGGGGGGTCAATTGGACCTCCACAGGGCTTAGTAGATAAGTTATGATGATTTCCTACCGGGGATGCCGATTTTGAAGTTGGGTCGATATCGAGGGCCAGTCACCTTTGATTTCAAGGGGTCTACGGCCACCCCAGGGCCCAAGGGGGGTCGATTGGACCTCCACAGGGCTTAGTAGATAAGTTATGATGATTTCCTACCGGGGATGCCGATTTTGAAGTTGGGTCGATATCTCTATGACGGTCGAGTTTTTTCCGAAAATCGATACCGTTTTTGACTTAGTCGCGTAGACCTCCTGTTGGATGTGACACCCCGTGTGTGTCAAAGTCCTCTGTCTGTACTAGTACTCCGTACAGTACGGCTGTCACAGGTTCAGGGTTTCGGGCTTAAGCCGAGCGACACTCAATCTAACTTCACTTCTTATGTTATCTTAAGTGTAAGCATTCTGTGTTTCAGCACCACAATATATAGTCGGCACTATATATCCCACAGGTTATGGTGCGCCAGGCACCTTCCACTACTTTTGATTCCATGAGTGGCTAAGCCACTCCGCTTGGTGGGGTGTTGGGGGCCCGAAATTTGATGTCGTGATTTTCGCGGTTGCGGTCGAGAGCTAGTTTACGGACGGATTAAATTTGGTATCGCTGCAGCGTTCGCCTACCTGGGATTAATTTGTATTGTCCGCGTTGGATTTTACTCGACTGAAACTTGATCAATTTTTGTCGTGGGATTCCTTGGCCGCCGCGTTCCGATCTTGCAATTTCACAGTTACGGCTTCCTTAGTTATCCGTTCCGACACTGCATCTTACGCCTCTCGACCATCGCTTTTCTGTATTCTCCGACATCGGCCCTCTTCTACCCCAACGCTCCCACCTACTGGATTTTCAACATGAGTGTTAATTCACACGTCACGCCTCCCTTGGGGGCCAACAATCGAATCCGACTAGACACGATTTTTTCACGCGACGTCGGGTCTCGCTATAGACCGACGCCAAATTCTCCGGCTGTTAATCTCACGGCTCCGGACCGGACTCGAGCTGCGGCTGTCCAGAATTCTACTTGGGACGTCGACATCATCAAGAGAATTTCTCGCGACGCCTTGGGCTCCAAAGAGGACACCTTTCATGGAGACGAAGTACGCCGTAACACGCTCTGGACATCTATTGTGAAGTCCTTGCAGCGCGCGTTCGAGCAGAAGGACCCCAACAACGCCGCTCTTTTTGATTTGGCGGACACGCAAAAGGAGGTCAACGTCATCTTCAATGCCATCCTCTTCTCGACTTTGACATCGTTGACTTCTCCTAGCTCACCCGCGCGGCGTTGGGTTGAGGCCTCGGGACGGGCTTCGCCTCAAGATGGCAAGCGTGCCCTTCTGGAGGTGACCAAGAGGTTGATCCCTCGCGTGGTGCGACCTCTTGGCCATTACGAGGAGCTTTGCTCCATTTATTTCGATGACAAGAAGGACCCCGACCCCCTTATCCAAGATTTCGACGCATGCCTGACTGCTATTAGCAACGGCGCCTCTGGGCCTCTCGACGACATGATGGCCAAGAAGCAACTTCTGGCTTCACTCGACCCCGAGTTCTACGACAAGGTGATTACCCCCCTTCGTCTCGACGTTGAGTTGGCCAAGGTCGAGCTTGAGGACATCTACGCGGTAGCACTTCATTTTTGTCGCAAGGTTATTTTATTTGTCGCACCGTGCGACAAAACTGCAATTATACCGTGCGACATAAATGAGCGTTGCGCTCATTTCTGTCGCACCTGCGACAAACATGAGCGCAACGCTCATTTCTGTCGTGAAAATTTGCAGAAAATTTCCGAAAATGAAAATAAGCTAGGGGGAACACAAACGAATAGTACCGCGATAATGACTTGAAATACACACTTATTAAATAAATAGCACCACGCGAATGATATGCAACGCACTCTATTGAATCGTTAGTTGGATGATGCTATATAAATATATGCATGCTAGCACAGGCAAACAGGTATAGCAAGCAAGCATATTCAAGAAACATTCACGGCATGCACAAATTACAACTTAAAATATGACACAGTTAATATTGTTTTACACATTCGTTCTAGACTAGGCTTCTACTTAAAGGGTTCACCAGTCCAAGGCAACAGGTGAAACTGGCCTACAAAGTTAGCAACAGGTAAAAATATCGAAATCTATGCCGTTCCCCGCCTGCAACACACGAACACGGAATCTGTCAGCACATTGGGAATCAAACCCGATATACCGACAGCCGGTACTTCGTCCTCGGGTGGAAGGTTACTCACCAGATATCTTAATTTTGACAGCAGACGAGGACCAGTTCAACAGGAGGTCTGTAATTACTACAAGAAATCAACCTGCGTAAACAATGCAGGGCAACGGAAGTCAACGCCGCCAGCAACGTTGCTGGCGGCTTCAGAAGAAGGACAGCGTCAGCACGGCAACCTGCAAAAATACGAAACGCTGGTCAGTAAAGATGTTGGGAATCGAACCCAAACCGGCGGGCTGTAAAGAAACCCGCCGGTCTCCGAGCATCCCATCATTTTAGAAGGGCATGTGGGAAACACGGATGCCGCCAGCAGCATTGCTGGCGGCTTCAAAAAAGGCACAGCATACACGGCAACCTGCAAAAGTAAATCACTGCTCAGGAAAGAAGAATTCTTGGGAATTGAGCCCAAACCGTCAGGCAGAATGTAAAGACGCCCGACGGTCTCCAAATATCCCTATATCGCAGGAAACTAGAATCGGCTGCTGGCGGGATGCGGCTCATGTAGGAACATCGCAGGAAGCCCCCCTTGCCGGGTTCCGCGCATGCACACGAAAACATGGTCAATATGAAATATCGACAAAGAACAGTAGCGCGTAAAAAACATTAGTCAAACAAAAATACAAGCCGCTGAGACTGCAGGTAGGCGCAGGATGAGACCTTGAGGAAGAATGAGGCGTTTGCCAGAATATCATATCATATCATATCATATCTTGAATTGCGAGATGCGTAAATAATTGGAAATTCCGCATATCTTCGGGGTAAAATATGGAATTATTACCCGTGTCTCTCGTTGTCGGTTACTCACGATCGATCGAGAGAATCCTGGGTAGGACTCCTGAGATCGGTAGAGAAGTGTTGCGACAAATTCATAATTGGAAATTCCGCATATCTTCGTGGTATAATTTTGAATTGTTAAACGTGTCTCTCGCTGTCGGTTACGAACGATCGGTCGAGAGAATCCGGGGTAGGACTGCTGAGATAAACCGTTAGATTAAACGCGGGAGCTTTCGCCCAAGACGCACACCTCTGGCCTTGGAGCATCGATCGCATTTAGAATTTTGGGGCATAAAAATTACAATTGGTTATTCCGCTTATGACCCATATTCGTCGTATCCCTCAGTAGATGCTATCGTATCATGATTGGCCGGTAAAGCGCGAGCGCTCAACACAATCCTGGATAGGACTGCTGACATCGGCAGGAAATTTTTGGAAATTTTCCAACGGCATAATTTTTCAGGGACATCTCCTACGGTGCGGTGTGTACGATGTCACTTTTTTCCAGGAAACCTGTTTCGCTCCTTTAAGGGAAACGAAATGAAAAACAGCATATTTCTGAAAAAGCTGCGAAGCGTCGTTAATATAAACGAATCTTTTTGCGACACGACAAATAAAAAGACCTCGCGACACAAATGAGATGCTTCCACCTCTATGACTAACCCCCGAAATTCCTGCAAAGGTTTTGCAGGCTCTTCTCGCCCCCCTTAGCCCCCCGGCGTGCAAATTACCCCAAGGTACCTACTTGACCCCTGTGCACCGAAATATGGCCATTGGGCCTACGCTACAGCTCGCACAATGCAGCTGAATCACTACCCCTGGGCTTCCCTCCAGAATTGGAGGGCAAACCGTCATAGAGATATCGGGGGCCAGTCACCTTTAATTTCAAGGGGTCTACGGCCACCCCAGGGCCCAAGGGGGGTCGACTGGACCTCCACAGGGCTTAGTAGATAAGTTATGATGATTTCCTACCGGGGATGCCGATTTTGAAGTTGGGTCGATATCTCTATGACGGTCGAGTTTTTCCGAAAATCGATACCGTTTTTGACTTAGTCGCGTAGACCTCCCACGAGTGCGAGCCACGGGCTGTCACCCCACTATTCTGCCACCACTCTACCCCCCACCCCTCCGGGTAATCTTGGGGATGTCCTGTGGTGCATTTGAGTACCTCGCACGCCCTTAGACCTCAAGGGAATCACTCCAGAGCGGCCCATCTGCTCACCCACCCACCACACCGAGGACCCCCTCTGGACCTCTATGACTAACCCCCGAAATTCCTGCAAAGGTTTTGCAGGCTCTTCTCGCCCCCCTTAGCCCCCCGGCGTGCAAATTACCCCAAGGTACCTACTTGACCCCTGTGCACCGAAATATGGCCATTGGGCCTACGCTACAGCTCGCACAATGCAGCTGAATCACTACCCCTGGGCTTCCCTCCAGAATTGGAGGGCTCAGGACCTGTGAACCACTTTGGTGAGGCCACCTCACGAAAGTGGTGCACGAAAGTGGTTTCCCACTTTTGTGAATCACCAAACCAGGTTTCGTGATTCACCAAAGGGTGCGGATCTTCACCAAAGTGATCTCGGTCGATGCGAATACTAAAGTCGCGGATCGATGGAAAGATCTCGACGAGGCGCATCTTTTTGTCCAGAAATCGAGTATTCGCATCGACCGAGTACACTTTGGTGAGCCAAAAACCCTTAATTCCACTTTCGTGAGTACCTTTCGTAGGGGGGGCATCCCTTAGGGCTTCTAGGGTCGAAGGGGGTAGAGAACCGATTTTCACTCTCAAGAGTGCTTCGAACCGCAAGATTCACAGTTTAGAGTTTTCAATCTGGCGGTGAAAGCCGAATTTTGCCTGGGGTATAAATCTTATAATTCAACGTTACGATTTTGAAGATCTCTGGGAAGATAGCTTCCAGGTCATTATAGCACCTGGACATTATGACCAATAACCAAATGCCTTGTGGGAATCCTTTTTTTTCAGCCAATAATCTGGCCGCGATGTAGCGAATATCCAAAAGGGTTACATTCACTAAAATGCGAAAATGCGAAAATGTGCACCAATGTTCGTGCTGCGATGGCTTTGACCTGGCAGGCGAATTCGGAGATCGTGATTATAACTTTAAAACATACGAAGTGGGGGGGGGGTGTCGCGATGACAACGAGCATCGCATGACTGCGTCGGTTGACCATGATAATGATTAGGTTAAACACGGCCAGTGTCGGCTTTTACAGAATCGTGTCCGTTTTTGCAAAATCTGTCCGTTTTTGCAGTTCTTAACAGTGTCAACAACAAATATACACTCCGTCCAAAGACAAATTCGAGCATAACACAAAGCATTTCACACGCACACGCATTCACGCATACACGGTACAATAATATCATCGATATGTGCATAATTCAAATTATGTACTTCTATGATATGAGATACGTGTCTTTGTATGTTCCATGTTACATGCGTTCCTACCGAGAGACCTTGTATCGCTAGCATCTACTATGAAGCATCATTCCTCAAAGCAACCTCAAGAGCATCTCCACCATCACTAGGAGCGCTTTCTAGTGCTTCCTGCTTGCGTTCGGCGTAAGCTTTTTTCATTGCTGGCTTAGCACTTAGTTGCACACCAGTCTTTGCGAAGAGATCTTGGCCTTTGCGCTTCTCTTTCACACACACAATCCAGCGCATGCCTTGAACACCCTCGAGCTCGTAAATGAGCTTGTCTTCTTGCTTTTTCGCCCACCACATTCGTCGAAGTGGATAGGCACGGTCAGCAAGCCACATGTCTGGCACCAAAAACGCGCAGAAATCCTTGCAGTGTTCTGCGAAGTACATGATAGCCGCGTCACTCATTCCACTTGTAGGCGGTGCACAAATGACGTTTTGACCCAACACTTTCCAGTTGTCGTGCACACGAAAGATGTTCATAGGGACCCAGCCCTTCACATTTTTTGCTTGAGTGTCACTATCCACTGAAATAAACTTGAATTCGGCCTTTCCGAAACGACTTTCTAAAACTGATTTCAAGTTTAGATTTATCTCGGAACCCGCGGCAAACAAGTCGACAAATGTTCGGCTTTTGATCTTCTTTTCGTGCATAAAGTTCGTCGGATTAAAGCTGTCTACGAGTAAAGCCACTTGTTCTTTTGGAACAACAGTGCGCTTTACTCGTACCTCTTTATCCGCGTGAACGTCATCAAATATTTTCCGTGTCCATTCTTTGTTTATTGGCTTGATGGCGGGGAGGTATTCAACTTCCACGCACTCATGAAAGGCGGATGGGCTATTCATGAAACTCGCTTCATGAGAATCACGAGTCCGTCGTTGGGATCGCTGTGACGTTTGCAAAGCCATCATCTCAGCGTCATTCAAGTTTTCGTGCTTAAACTTGCGCTTAGGCATATCGTGCGTATCGCGGTTGGAAAGTTGCAAGTTGAAAAAACACACACCACTGTTAAGAACTGCAAAAACGGACAGGAATTGCAAAAACGGACACGATTCTGTAAAAGCCGACACTGGCCGTGTTTAACCTAATCATTATGCCATGACACCATTCGGGTGTCATCGTCATCGTCATAGATTATGGGGTGAGGAGCGATTTTGGCCGTAGCAAATGTTTTGATCGGACTGCCACAATGTGCCACGTATTCATCCGCGTTGAATATCGGGAAACGGCAGATCCCAAATCTAAATTATATGCAATTATGTCATAAATAATTCAGAATACCCGGCGCGTTACGGGTTACAGTAGTGTGAATTGTATGAACCACTTTCGTGCACCACTTTCGAGAGGTGGCCTCACCAAAGTGGTTCACAGGTCCTGAGGGCAAACCGTCATAGAGATATCGAGGGCCAGTCACCTTTAATTTCAAGGGGTCTACGGCCACCCCAGGGCTCAAGGGGGGTCGATTGGACCTCCACAGGGCTTAGTAGATAAGTTATGATGATTTCCTACCGGGGATGCCGATTTTGAAGTTGGGTCGATATCTCTATGACGGTCGAGTTTTTTCCGAAAATCGATACCGTTTTTGACTTAGTCGCGTAGACCTCCCACGAGTGCGAGCCACGGGCTGTCACCCCACTATTCTGCCACCACTCTACCCCCCACCCCTCCGGGTAATCTTGGGGATGTCCTGTGGTGCATTTGAGTACCTCGCACGCCCTTAGACCTCAAGGGAATCACTCCAGAGCGGCCCATCTGCTCACCCACCCACCACACCGAGGACCCCCTCTGGACCTCTATGACTAACCCCCGAAATTCCTGCAAAGGTTTTGCAGGCTCTTCTCGCCCCCCTTAGCCCTCCGGCGTGCAAATTACCCCAAGGTACCTACTTGACCCCTGTGCACCGAAATATGGCCATTGGGCCTACGCTACAGCTCGCACAATGCAGCTGAATCACTACCCCTGGGCTTCCCTCCAGAATTGGAAGGCAAACCGTCATAGAGATATTGTGACACTGTTACAAGCCTCACACATACTCGTGAAGGTATCGAGCAGATAGACCTACGGGTGCTCCACCGAAAATAAGGCGCTGGACGGAGTAATTAAATCGGGCAAATGGACGGGAATTTCCTTAAATTCAGGCGTGCTCGATCATGCTCATAACTGGTAATTAGAGCTTAATTACCCATAATGGACCAAGAATCCGGATCTTCAATCGAACGGCTTAAATTCCAAAACCAAGCGAAGGAGGATGGATCATCGGCTACAGATTCGTTTATTTTGATTTCGGCGCCCTTGTCCCTTTCAACTCAAAGAAACAGCTTCCATCCCACTCCCATTAAAAATTTCCAACCATGCACAGCACTTTGCACAGCACTCTGTTTAGATTCTTCACATCGAAACAAGGGGGTCCTTTCCAAACAAATTTAGGAAAACTGCACTCGTGTCGTGATTGTGATAAGGCTTACGATAGCGATTGACGCATTACGTAAGCATCAGAACGTATTACAGAGACGCATTACATTACGTCAACGTCCTTCCCAAGTCTAAGGTCACGAAGAAGAGACTTGAATACACAGGAGTTAGCACTGATATTTGGAAAGAAGTTATGAACGAAAGGGACGAAGTACTTCCCTTTTCACTCCGTCCATGGCCTACTCAAGACCCTCCTTACCGTCAGAGTGATAATGAGTCCTATTATGGTGGCCACTACGACACGACAATCACCAATGCAAATTCCAAGACCTTCATGAGCACTGTGAAATGGCCCAAAGCTCTTACACTCATGGGATACCTCCCCCCTCTTTTTGGTTCCGTTCTCAACACGATAGGTGTACCCCGTGGTAAGATTAAACCACTTCTCAAAAAACTCTCAAGAGTTTGCAGGCAACACACCAAAAACAGGCGAGACGTGTTTAAATTAAGCACAACCACCACCTTAAACACTGACCCACACACCGTTGACATTCCAAGCAATGAAACCATGTCAGAAACAGAAGCCGTTCAACAGTCAAACGATTTCCTTCAAACTCTCTTGCAATAATTTTCAAAGACTTGCAATATTGGATGGGTTGGGAGCTGGGAGTGTAAACTCCCGGCCCCCAACGAGTCCCCAAGGGGAGGGGCCGTCCCCCCCCTCCCTCCCCACCCTCCCGGTCCCCCGCCCACCTTGACCACCTTTCTCAACGTCTCCAAAAACCCCCCGGAATTCTTCGACTTCCTTCCCCATCACTCAGAATCAGCCACCCCTCCACTCACCCGGCCATGGCTGCTTCTCCATCTTCTAGTGATAAGGACGCACACGCGAGCCTTAAGATATATTATGATATAATAAGATAGCGCAGGTGTTATTGAACAGTAACACGCGCACAGCTTATGAGCGGGTGATGAGTGCAGACTTCGTCCGAAGATACTGCTGTAGCACAACGCTACCTCATCTATACCGAATGCCTCCCATCTCACATAGATGGTACCGCTATTGGGTTGTGAACCCGAGGCATTGGTTGAACGACTAGTATCGGCAGAACGAATGATGCGTTCGCCCTATGATACTCGCATGCTTGTTCCGCACATGCTAGAAGCGAAGATGATTTCTTCTCCGAACCGTTCGGTACTTCAAGATAGCATCTTGCTTCGCCATTCTCGAGTCCGACATACGGCCTCTCGATGACATGTGTCATTCAAGTCTTTCCTTGAATAAATGACAGATGATGTGACTTATCATCTCGATGACATGTACAGTCATAGTCGACCGTACTGACGACTGTCTGTCATTATAATATATGACATGACTCGACATGACATGACATGGTATGACATGTCTGACAGGTATGACACATGTATGACATGTATGACATGTATGACACATGTGTCATCGGTCATAACCCTGACAGATCTCCCCTCTTAAAAGAGTTGTGACCTCACAACGGGCATACCTTTGTATATGTCTTTGATGTCTTTGTTGTTGTTGCTGCTGCTGGTACCAGTCTTCTTACACCGATGTGAGGCGTCCCTCATGGTGTTTTTAGGATATTGGGGGGAACTGAGTCCACTTTAAACCCTCACCTTAGGCATTAGCCTTACAGTTCTTAGGATGTAGCCCCCTTTGAATTGCGTATCGTATTGCAGAGTGACGATTCAAGGTTCAATGAATTGCGTTTCGTGATACAGATTGACGCTGGATTGCTGATTGATCTCTGCGTATCGTGTTTCAGAGTGACGATTCAAGGTATC